>JAWNOA010000052.1:0-18541 GCA_035046345.1 Drosophila birchii
GTAGTTTTTCTTGATCAGCAGCTCATGGCGTGAAGCGAAGTCCGACTGGGGTTACCAAGCAGCGCGCTGATGAAATAGCATTATGTATATATATATGCATATCGGCGTTGTAGATTAAATTGGCTACTAAGCGGCTGGTCGGAGAAACGTGCAGTCCCGGGTTCGAACCCCAGCCCAGCCGAAATTTTTTTCTCTTTTTTTTAGGTAAATTTCCCATGAATTACCCCCATGAACGTTGCACGTGAATTTCACAAGCAGACGAGCAGCGGCGTCGGCATCATGTATAAAAGCGAATTAGAACTTTACATGGACGGTAGGGTACAACCCCATGAGCGATTCGGTTAGAAAACCATGTAGATTTCCTACAAAAAAGTCCGATTGGGTAGGGTCACCCCCACCCTTTGGGATCTCTTGTTTCTCTGGTGGAGGTAGTTTTTCATAAGCTGTAGCAAGGCTTTGGATTGCAGGGTAGGTGGATGTGTGGGTTGATTTTTTCTTTCAATTAGTATATTCTTTATATGCTCTTTTTTGGCGTGTATTTTTATCGAGTCGTTCCAGTTCAATTTACTTTCGCAATTTAGCAGCTTCTGTGATTCAGCCTTTCTGGCTTAAAGTCTCTTAACCATACCACTGCGTTTAGCGCACATCACACTCTACTCACTGCGGTTGATTTTTTTTTTTGGTTTGCGGTCCTTCGATGTCATCTTCCTATGCTCGCTTAGTCTGGAGCGCGGAGGTATATGCACATACGTAAGGTCCGCTCGTGTTGCATTTATGCCGCCGTATGCTCTTTCTGCGTGCGGGCCAATGCTTAGCGGGGGGTTCATATTTCGGCCATATTAATGACCGAGACCTTGGGTTGCATAATTAATTGCGACTGAGTGTTACAGTGCGTTAATATATATGTCTTTATATATTTATGTGTGTGTATACTACACCGGCATCCGGGCGAAATTTGCGGTTGCGAGGGAGGAGCTTGAACGGCTTGAGGCGTCACTCTTTTTAGCGTTTCGCTAATCTGTGCTGCATAGGTCTCGTATACGGAATAGCAATAGTCATACTTTGCCAGTAATATGGGTAAGTTGCTGAGGGATCCTTCCGTGGCAATTAGGTCAGAGCATATTTCATACTCTTTTTCGACCTTCACCCATAAGCCTCGCACTTGCTGCAGACGGACTTGCAATGTGTGTGAGGACGACGAAGTCTGACTAGGAGTATTAATCTTGTCTTCAATCTACGAGCGATCTTCGAGCGATCGCTCACGGCGATGAATTTGTGCAACGCAGCGGTTGCGGCCGTTGGCTGGACTGTTGCCTGATTTGTTAGCGACATTCTGCTACTGCTGACCCGCAGGAATTTAGTCCCGGATGCACAGGGATTCTCTGGCTGTCCCACTAGTGAAGACTCGCTTGACGCTTTCGGCGACGGTTGGGAAACGACAATTCTCGGACTAGTCCTTGATTGTCGATGACGTGGCACTCGAGCTTCTAGGTTTCGGGCTAGCGGACTTGGGCGCTTGTTTGACGCGAGTAGGTAGTGGATAGGAAGTGTGATTATTCGCTGTTCTGATAATATCCGTTATTGTGATAATTGCCTCTGTTGTTATTTCTACCGCGATAATTGTTTTTATAATTATTACCGCGATAATTATTTCCTCTCTGTGTGTACAATATGGAATTGGCATTGCCAGTCATTTCAGTACTACATTGTACTTCATTCATTGTAGTGAAATTACCTGTTTCCAATATTATTTTAAGTCATGCTCACAATTGTTAACCATTGTGGTGTTTTTTAATTATTCCCGTAATAGTAGTCTCGTTTATGACCTTATATAAAGATGATCCTACCATTTTTGAGTTTATTACTTCGACGGCTAATTCTTCGAAATGTCCTTTCGTTAAAACTACTAGCCTTAAAGCCGTTAAGAATCTTGGTAAATGGATTCTTTTAGTTCTACTTCTTCGTCACCGGCCCGCTCTGTTGATTCCGGTTCGTCATCAGTTACAACTGATAGCGAGGTGTTGAGGATAGTAAGGACAGATATATCAAGTTTAAATTTTAGTTTAATCGAGATTAAATTTACTCGAAGTCTGGTTAAGAATTTAAATACCTTAAACCAATGATCTTTAGTTAGCTTTTCCCGTTGGTCATGTATTAGTACTCGTGCTTCATTAAAACACTTTACATGCGTGTTTCTTTATTGTGTTTTCCTGTATTTACCTGTTCTGATTGAGTGCTTTATATGACCTGTCGAATTCAGTTTTTATCGTATTTAATTCAGCATATATTTTTTTCCAGTCCATTACAGATTGAATTTAGCCATTACAGTGAGAACATGCTATAGTTAGTGTTGTTTTGTGTATTATTTCATTTTATTGTATTTCGTGTAACAACTATTATTTAATCTACTTAATCCTCCAACATCTTTCCTTACATTCGTATACCTTTTCTTTTTTGTTCCTGATTTATTCTGGCGGTATAATAAAATCTAGCTTTATAATAAACTATCTTTCTGTGTAATATCTCCCTAACCAACTCCTGCTTGGGCCTCTCGTCCTTAAATGCTAATCAATCTTTTCTTAATTTGATCCCACGTCCAGTCCGCCTCACCTGAGTCTATGACTCTCTTTGCCGCTACTATAATCTTGCTTATCGCAGCCCTGAGTGCTCTTACTTTGCTAGCTTCTCGAGCGCTTGTCGTTGTCGTTGCTACCGGCCTATTCCCATTTATAATAACGTACTGTTTCTTTTCAAACCTTGTGCAGGTCATTTGCCCTGCTCAAATACTTCTTCTTTAAGCATCTATTATGCAACTTGTATATTTTATAAAAACAATTAGCACACATTATAAAAACTATGGCCGTCAGCCAATAGGGTACACAGGGGGACCAACGGATGGCTGATAAACCAACGCTGCCTGCCGCAGCTCGAGGCGAATGACCACAAGGTCCGGTATGGCATCAGGAAGGCCAATATTAAGGTCTTCCTGGCCGAACCGGACGAGCTATTAGAGGAGGTCGATGACACCAACAAGCTGTTGGATGACATGGTCATTGACGACAAAGCCCCCGACACAAAACGATCGATGTCGAGCACAAAGCAGATTAATCGGAAGCTTGCACGCTTCAGCTAATCTCACGATCCTTCTGAGGGAGAGGGATATCGACATCGGTCTGATACAGGAGCCTTGGACCAGGGACGAGCAAGTCGCTGGACTAAGGATCCCCGGATGCACACTACTGTGCACTAGCTCGAATGGTTGGCCGAGAGCATGTATAGTAGCGCTTTTCTCTGTTCCAATCTTAGCATACCTGACCTAGCAGTGGCCAGATTCGTGTCAGCGGATGAAAGCGGAGTGCTGATCGCTTCGGCATACATGGCCCATGATGAACCGGCCCCATCTGAGCCGGTAGTCAAGCTGCTGCAAAGGGCTAAAGATTCGAAGACGACCCTAGTGCTGGGGTGCGACGCTAATGCATAGCAAACACTCTGGGGAAGCTCGGAAACAACTGATAGAGGTGAGTCACTTTTTGATAACATTATGTGTCGCAATATACAATATGTAACAGACGCCAGCATTAATTTTTCCCAGCAGGTAATTTCCAAGGTTAAGAAGAGGTGCTAGAAATCACCTTACAAATCGAACAAGGCAAATACAAGGTAGAGATCTGGAGAGTATCGACAAAACACTCCTTCTCTGACCATAGGTACATTTTCTTTAATATAGCGGTACAAGTAAGCGAACAGGTACCGAAGAGAAACCCACGCAAAACAGATTGGACCGAATTCGGGGAAATAGTCCAATCAAAAGTTGGTAGTAGAAGGATGAAAGTACAATCCTCCCCAAAGGCCCTCGACAAGGAAGTGGAGGACCTTACCAACATACTAAACAATGCCTACCCAGAGAATTGTAAGGTTTCATTCCCAAAGAAAAAGTACCATGGTGGACCAAAGAACTCAGCGATCTCAGGAGAAGGACACGGAAGTCCGTCAACAGTAGCTATGGTACCAGGGAATGGGATCCAAATAAGGAGGCGCAGAGGGCATACAAAAAAGCGATTTATGAGGCCAAAAAGGACTCATGGCAGAGCTACTGCGAGTCGCTGGAAGGCGTAAAAGACACTGCGAGACAAAGCAAGATTCTCGCCAAAGGACACACAAGTCCTACCCAAATTAACAAAGCGGACGGCACTGCCACAACGGTAGTGGGGTCACTGGAGCTACTAGTCGACACTCACTTTCCAGGAAACTTGCGAGAGAGCACGGAACCTGAAGTGAGAAGAACCTCGCAGGTAGAAACATCGACGAAAGACATAATTACCATTGAGAGAATCCGGTGGGCAATTGATTCTTTTGGCAGATACAAAAGTCCGGGTCCAGACGGCATAATACCGGCAATGCTACAAACAGTCAAAGACAGCATCTGTAGATGGATCTGTAGATGGCTAAAAGCCATATACAAGGCTTGCATTAGACTGACGTATATTCCACTCCAGTGGACGGAAGCGAAAGTCGTATTCATACCGAAACCAGGCAGAATGGGGCATATCCTAGCAAAGGATTACAGGCCGATTAGCCTCACCTCCTTCGACCATAAGATACTAGAGAGACTCTTTGATGTTCACATCCGGGAGAAGCTGGAGAGGCGCAACACGCATACCGGAAGGGCAGATCGACAGAAACAGCACTACACAAAGTAGTGGGTTATATCGAAAAGACACTTCGATATAAACAATACACAATGGCCGCCTTCCTGGATATAGAAGGTGCGTTCAACAACATGAACGCCAATTCCATCCTGAGCTCCCTCAACTCGTTAGGCATTGAGGAAGGCATCAGAGAATGGATTGGGGTTATGCTGACGAGAAGGATGATCACTGCTGAACTGAGTGGCACTCACTTCACGCGAGCTGTGAAGAGAGGCACACCTCAGGGCGGAGTACTGTCACCTCTACTTTGGCTGATCAACATGAACAGCATATTGCAAGAGCTCAATATGGGAGGTATCAAAGCAGTAGCCTACGCAGACGATGTGGTACTGCTAGTTTCATGGCCCTTTTCTAACGTTATCAGTGGCATAATGATACTAGACCCAAAACTCAAATGGAAGGAAAACGTTGCAGAAAGAGTCAGGAAAGCAAGCATTGCTTTCTACTCCTGCAGGGAAATGTTTGGAAACAACTGGGGGCGCAGGAGCGATGCGCTCATGCCCCGCGGCGTGACATTGCCGCGCAGAGTGCAGTAAGACTGAAAGCAAGCATTTGCTGGAGGGCACGGCAAGATACTTGAGAGCATCAGAATGAACACAAACGAGCGAATGGACTACATGACCACGGAGCTGCGCTTCGGAAACGGTTTCACAACCTCGTATCCAACGAGGGAAGACTGGAACATGGTAAGAGTAACCGTAGAGGACAAAGTATCCCCCTACACCGACGGCTCCAATATGAGCTGTGGCGTAGGGGCTAGGATCTACGCCGAGCACTGGGGGATTGAGGAGACCTTCAGTCTCTCAGATTCGGCGACGGTCTTCCAGGCAGAACTGTTCTCCATAAGGGAAGCAGCCAGGCTTTCAATAAAACGAGGACTCAGCGATACCACCATACGGATCTACTCGGACAGCTAGGCGGCTATCAAATCCCTAGCTTCCGCGAGAACCACGTTACGACTTGTGGCTGAATGCAAGGATAAACTTGCAGAGGACAATAAGGTACAAGTAACCTGGGTACCGGGACACAACGATATCCCAGGGAACGACAAACAGACGCGCTAGCAAGAGCAGGCTCCACAGAACCTAGCACTGACGCAGAAATACCAATTGCCCTAAACTCAGTCTAGACAAGGATACACGACCTTTTTAAACAAACAGCCAACAAGGAATGGTCGAGAAAAAACGAGTGCAGGAGGTCAAGGAAATGTTGACCGATTTTTGACAAAAATAGAACGATGGAACTGTTATTCAATAGCAAAGGATATCAGCAGGGTCACGGCAGTAGCCACAGGTCATTAGGCGATTGGATCGGAGTGTATCAATTGGAGGTCCCAGGATGGGACCTACCCATAACAACTATTATTATTAACGAAATCGTAATAGTATCCATGTTTATTTTTTGATTAACAATGTTTGCGTTTGAGTCTACAGTTTTTACGTCTAACATTTTGATGATGTTTTCAGGACCTTTTTTGTGTAAATATTTTCCCATTTGTATTGTAAATTTGATTCAGCAATAACCGTAGTGAGCAGTGCCAAATCTTATGATGTAGTGCCTTGAAAACAAAGGAATGTGTTGTACAACTTTAACATCCTTACAACTGCTAACCAACTTTAAAACATCTCATAGTTCCGGATATCTTCAGATAAAACGTGAGTAAGCTTTGTCTTCGTAATTCGCCAATTATAATCAATCTCTATTGATATTGTTATCAACACAACCAAAACTGACTGAGCTTAATTTGAGAAATTAATTGAGCTTAGACTTATTACATTATCCTACCTGAGGTTTCGTATAGCTTTACGAATACGATATATAATTGGGCAGAATTGGTTCCACTCAATTTTTCAACAAATTTTAAAAAATATGCATCGCAGTGCAATTAAAAAAATTGTGCAACGCAATGCACCCAAAAAAAAATTACGCTCTAGCTTGTATGGCTTAGACGGAACCGGTGCTGGCTGCACAGGCTTTTACTCCACCATTCCGGTATCCACCGCGTCAGCGGGTCGTCAATTCTGGCTACGCTGACGCTCCCTTGAAGGTTGTTTAAGAAGCGATCTGCTCCTCACACTTGTTGTTTCGTCTGTTGTTGTCCTGGACCTATGAGCTCTGGCGGCGCCGGTGCTGGTCCTCGCACAAGCTATTGCCTTACCAGGCAAGTAGATAAACAGCGTGCACTATAGAGTCCAGGGCAATCATTTGGGCATTCCTTCCTTCGTTGAGGTATTTCTTTAGGAGACGCAGGTTTTACATGTGTTCGGTTTATATTATTCAAATCGCATTGATCATTCCCTTCTGAGTGAGTTATGATTGGGATTTCTTTTGTAAGTAGTTTTTCCTTTAGGAAATCGAGCTTGCCTTGTAACTTTAGAGCTGTTGCACTGGATGGCGGGAGTCGGCGTGCATGTGTATAATAGCCACTTTAAGTGCGCTACCCGTTTTCTAATTTTGTTCTTAACCGCGTCCCATCACACTTTACTCCCTCAGATTGCATTTTCTTTCTAAGTTTTTCTGACGAATCCATCCATTCGAAGTCGGGACATCCAATTCGGACTTTAAATTAGGTCGCTCTGTTCACGGTCGCAATGTAATGAGATGCAATCCGTTAGGCCAATTTATCTTGCATTTAGTTATTTTTTATTATTTATTTTTGGTGGCGCAGCAAGGGTGCCGCTTCAACCGTTCAAAGGTATCTGATCTAACAATAGTTCCTTATGAGTTAACAAACGCTCTGTCTCGTAGCTGCGCTGCCAACAGTGGCAGAGGAGAGACGCTTATATATATTCTTAAGTATATAAATTAAGTGATGTTAATTAAACGAGGGATCGAGTTTTAGAGTAATAATATAAAGTTGTTTTATTGAATATTAATGCGCGACACACACGCTTGCTGTAGAGACTTAAGAGACGAGAGTGAGTTCGATACATATTTAGAGATGAATACTTTTGTTTCTATCGATATACATACACTCATGGACAATATCAGAGGTGTGTTTTTTTTTCGTTTTCAACTTGTTTTTTCCAATCTCAACAAATCAGGGCTTTTTTAGAACGTATATTTATTGTCTTTAAACCAAAAGTAAAAAAAGTTTCTTAAACTCCTTAATATTCAAGAAAATTAAATATATCCTTAAATCAAATAATTTCGGCTGGCCATAATAATAGGTGTATACATACATTTGGTATATTTTCAACACTTCCCCTCAAATTTATGTTGAACATTCTCTAATTTTTGTTTTCTTTACTTATTTTACTTCGTCACACCCAAACACAGCCCTTTTGTCAATACATCAGCACGCATCTTGTCAGTTGGGATGTATTTTACGACGACTTCATTGTTGTCAACCAGCTCCCTTATGAAATGGTGACGAATATCCACATGTTTCGTACGGTTGTGGAATACTGGATTTCGGGTCAGATCACCAGCGCCTTGGTTGTCGTTGAAGATCACGACAACATCCTGGATACCTAAAGTTTCCTTCAGAAACAACTTTAGATTGACGGCCTCCTTCGCAGCATCAGATATCGCCATATATTCGGCTTCAGTTGTCGACAGTGCCACTGTGCGCTGTTTTCTGGACTCCCAACTTACTGCTGCGTTTGCAAACATAAATGCAAATCCCGTGTATGATCGTCTGTCATCAATGTTAGAACCCCAGTCGGCATCCGCATATCCGAAAAGGTTCTTGCCTGTCTTCTTTAATGTAAGGCCACTGTTCTCGCTCAATTTTAAGTAACGAAGAACTCTCTTTGCTGCTGTCCAGTGCTGTTGATTAAAGTTACTGTTAAATTGGCTTAGTAAACTTACGGCATGAGCCAGGCCTGGTCTTTTGCAAACAGCTAGATACATCAAGGAGCCTATGAGACTTTGGTACGGTAGATCTTTCATTTCAGGTGTTCCTTCCTCAGCATTGGAGACATGTCCTTGGATAACTTCTCATTCGCAGCCAGGGGTGTTGACACTGTGTTTGCCTTTTCCATGCCAAACCGTTTGATGACCTCATTTGCGTAACATCGCTGGTGCATTTTGATTTCTTGCTTTTGCAGGTTTTGCTCGAACTCGATTCCAAGACAGTACTTGAGTAATCCCATTTCCTTCATGTCGAACAACCCTGCCAGTTCCGCCTTTAATGCAATGAGTACCCTTTCATCGTTCGATGCCACCATCAAGTCGTCCACGTATATTAACACAATGACGAGGATTTCGTTTTTATTTATGGTGTACACGCAAGGGTCACTTTTAAGTGGCTGCAGTCCCAAACTCTGTAGTTTTTCATCAAGCTTCTTGTACCATTGCCTTCCAGACTGATTAAGACCGTACAGCGCCTTTTGGATTTTGCAAACTTTATTTGTAGCATACTTTTTGCGATCATCGCCATCTAGGATCACTTCAAACTCCTTTGGTATATCCACGTAGACGTCATCGGTTATTTCACCGTTGAGGTATGCGCTGACGAAATCTAACTGTTGGATCTGCATTCCAAGTTTGACCGACAAGGCCATGAGCATACGTATGGAGCTCATGCGTGCTACAGGCGCGAAAGTTTCGCCGTAACTTACACCGGGTGTTTGCGCAAGACTCGCCTTCCGCCTTACGATTTCACCATTGGCATTTCGCTTTGTGCGCAAAACCCACTTCGTCTTGATGATTTCTGCGTTTTCTGGTCGATCCACTAAAGTCCATGTTTCGTTCTTGTCCAGAGCGTGGTATTCGTGTAGCATTGCTGCCTTCCATTCCTCACAGTCAGGGCAAGAGAGCGCCTCGGTTGCATCTTTTGGATCACATTGCTCGCTGAGAAATGCGTTATCTTCTTCTATGATGTCCTCCGATGTGTCCTGTTCCATCGCTAGTACCCGCTTTCTAGGTCGTCCACGTCCTCTCTTCGGTGTTGAAACCACCACTTGCGGATGACTGCTGGCCACTAGAGTTTTCGGCCTTTGCTCTAATTTTACATGGATTTCTGCTTGCTTTTCTGGATTATCCTTCAAAAGATCGATTAGAATCTCATGGCTTTCCCTAACATCCGTGTTGACAAACTCCTCATACTGGTTCTCTTCTTCAAATTTGTCAAGGAACCTTACATCTCGGCTTTTGTAGGTCTTCCTTTCAGCTGGACACCAGAGCCGATATCCCTTTGTTTGCTGCTCGTACCCTATGAAGATACATTTCTTGCTTTTTGGGTGAAATTTACCTCTTCCTGGTTTCTTGTCCAACATATACGCCACGGTTCCGAATACCTTTAAGTATGTAAGTATTGGTTTCTTCCCTTTCCACAGCATGTAGGGTATTTCGCCGTTTAAGCTTCGGGAAGGGACTCTGTTCCTGACATGGTTTGCTGTCAATATCGATTTTGCCCAAAAACTAGGAGGTAATCCGCTTTAAAGCATCATGCACCGTCCCATTTCAACTAACGTTCGGTTTTTTCATTCAGCAACTCCGTTTTGTTCCGGTGTATACTCGTTTGTTAGCTCATGTTTGATTCCCTTCGCTTTAAGAACATTTGTAAATTCGTTGTTTACATATTCTTTTCCATTGTCTGTACGCAGTGTTTTTATTTTTCTGCCCGTTTGATTTTTAACGAAGTTTTTGTATTATTTGAATTTTTCAATTACTTCACTTTTCTGTTTTAGAAAGTATATTTCACACCACTTGGTTTTGTTGTCTATGAACGTAACAAAGTATCTGGAATTTCCGTGCGACTTGAACCTCATTGGCCCGCAAACGTCAGAATGCACTAGCTCCAGAACTTCCGTTGATTTTGATACCGACTTTGTGAACGGTTTCTTCGATTGCTTCCCCTGAATGCAAATTTCACAATTTTTTATGTTTTCGTTTAGGTTTAGTTTTATACCGATCACTTTCTCATTTTGAATCATATTTTTCAAGTCAAATTCATTTAAGTGTCACTGTAGTTCACTGCAATGTTTTTTTACGTTTTGTGCTGCGTTGCATTTTTCGCGTCCTTGATTTATGAAATATAGATTTGACTTCCGAGATGCAGTTGCGAACTTTTTTCCCGTTTTCGGATCAACTATAACTGCACCGTCGCGTCGAAAAGTAACTTCAAAACCGTGATCTGTGATTTTTGACACTGACATCAAATTGGACCGAAGTTGAGGTACGAATAGCGTTTCACCTAAGCTCGCCGTAACGATCGACGTTTCTAGGAGTACACTTCCACTGCCGACAATTGGAGCAGATTCATCGTTTTCCAATTTGAAATTCTGCGATTCACTTTTCAGATTTTTGAATTTTTCTCTTTGAGAGCACATATGCGATGTGGCACCTGAATCGAGACACCACTGTCCTTTATCTGCGAGCACTTGCATTGCGACCGCACTGTTGCTTTTGGGTTCACCGTTTATTTCACGTTCCTTTTTGTTTTCGCTTTTGCACTCGTTGGCCTTATGCCCGATTTTACCACAATTGAAACACTTGAATTTGAAACGTTTGTTCGTTTTTCGAGTAAACATAGCGTCATGTACTGGTTCAACATTGTTTCTCTTTCGCGCCTCAAATTCTTCGATCATTTTTGTCTTTAGGACTTCTGGATTAGGTAACTTGTCCTGCGTTTCAATGGCCACCCTAAATTGTTCATATTCGTCAGGCACACTGTAAAGTAGTAAAATGGTCACTAGATCGTCCATCACTTCCATATCCATGTCGCGAATTTTGTCCAGGTTGTCAAAAAACTTTTGCACGTGACCGTGAATGTCTTCGCCGTTTTGCATTTTCAGCAATATGAGCGATTTTAGCAAATGTGCTTTTCGCGCTGGACCTTTTGACTGGTATATGCTTTCCAGTTTTTCCCATAACTCTTTTGATGTTTCACAATTTTTCACTTGCCTTAACTCAGAAATGGAAATGAACAGAATTAAATCTGATTTTGCTTTGGAGTCATTTGTGTCCCAAAGCATAAGCCCTTTTCTGGAGAATTCGCTGGCCTAATTAGCTGACCGCTCACATATTTCCACACATCATTCTTATTTAAAAGAGCTTGAATTTGAATTTTCCACGTGTCGTAATTTTCCCTGCCGAGGGGATCTATTTTAATGTTCGCGAATGTTTCGAATTATCTGTTTCATCTTTTCAGAAACTTTTTGCACTTTTCGGCTAATTCGCTCGTTGTCTCTGTCATTCCCGAGTTTCTTACTCCTTTAACTGTACTGCTCGCACTCACACAGTCATAATCTCTCATACACAGATTTCGCGCGATAAAATGTTAGTTTCCGCGAACGAGAGTTTTCTGATGCGAATAAATTGGGTTTTTTCACAAATATCTCTTTTACTTTCACTTTATTACTCTATGCGCAGTTTAAGCGTTCTGGGATCATAACCTGATGTTAATTAAACGAGGGATCGAGTTTTTGAGTAATAATATAATATTGTTTTATTGAATATTAATGAGCGACACACGCGCTTGCTGTAGAGACTTTAGAGACGAGAGTGAGTTCGATACATATTTAGAGATGAATACTTTTGTTTCTATCGATATACATACATACATTTGATATATTTTCAACATTAAACTATGCTCGCTGAAGTTGGAGCGCGAGGGAATATGCGTAAAACTTGGTATGTGCATGAAGCTTGCGCGTGTTCGATTTGGGCAAGCTTGAAGAATACGTCAGATTTAAATCTGTGGTAATAAAGTAAGTTTTTTGAATAAAACTGGGCAAAAAGATTGGCAATTGTCTGACCGTCATTTACGCTTACGTCAAAAAAAAGCGAGGGAGGATGCGAGAACGGCTAACGTTTGGTGTTACCAAAATTTTAAAGCTTCTTCGGATCCTTTGAAAATTCGACCTCACGAGTCAAATAGTTTTTTTAATACTGCGCGTTCAGCACGGTTAAATTTGACCGAACCGATATATAATTAGGTCAGTGCGAAAACCGGTTTTTTTTTAGTTTTAGTTTACAACCTTGACTTTACATATTTTAAGCGACTCAATTCTTTAGTAAACCAAGGCGGTTTATTCGAAATTGAGGTATATTATAACGGAACACGTTTTGAAAAACTGATTTCATGGCATTGTAAAAAGAAATCCACGGCATCAGTCATGTCAATACACATGTATGAATCGGACCAGCTAAAATCGGAAATTTTTCAGCCGGTCGAATTCCGAAATCAGTAGTCTTTGTTGGCTGGGCGATGAGAGGGCCGGATCAGAGACAAATCAAAGATTAAGCAAGCGCTCTAAGGAACTTCGTACATGGTTGATTTGATACTGTGAAATGTCGATCAAGCAGACGTGAGTTAACATGGAGTTAACCGCTATGAGCGTAGTCACAGTTTACATTTTCCCCTATACTACTAATAGCAGTTGTATGATATATCCGTCTAATCTGGCGCATTCCGACTTATATACTAGTGAGAATAGGATAAAGATTTATTTGAAAAGTTTCATCTAGATAGCTTTAAAGCTAAGAGCTGGAACGAACAGACGGCCGGACACACGTACAAGACTAGACTTGGCTTTTGATGAAGATCAAGAATATATACGAAAATGATACCTTCGCTGCGTTTTGACAAAAATTATATGACATGCAAGTGTATGAAAATGAGATATGGAAAGCGAATATTGCTGTCCTTCAATCAAAAAACACGACAACCGGACTAATATAAGTCAAATAATAAAATAATATTACTCACCTTGAACTCGTTGGTTGTTATCATTTTTGTCCATTTTTCAAGTTTAAGCCGCATTGTTTTTGTCAGGTAGTTCCAGAAGAATTCCGGCCGATTGTCGACCTATATGATTAATTATGACTATGGTGAATATTTAGAATTGGCTTGCATTACTTACTGGTTCCTTTTTTTTCTTATCCTCTTCGTCAGCCATTTTTATGTATTATTTTCAGGGAGTAGCTTTCTGAAAGTAGAAATTTCTTTTTAAAAAAGCTTGAAATTGACAACATTATCCATGCATATACACAATGCTTACATATGTTCATAAGTAACCCGTTTTAATTTTAATTTTAATTTTAATTTTAATTTTAATTTTAATTTTAATTTTAATTTTAATTTTAATTTTAATTTTAATTTTAATTTTAATTTTAATTTTAATTTTAATTTTAATTTTAATTTTAATTTTAATTTTAATTTTAATTTTAATTTTAATTTTAATTTTAATTTTAATTTTAATTTTAATTTTAATTTTAATTTTAATTTTAATTTTAATTTTAATTTTAATTTTAATTTTAATTTTAATTTTAATTTTAATTTTAATTTTAATTTTAATTTTAATTTTAATTTTAATTTTAATTTTAATTTTAATTTTAATTTTAATTTTAATTTTAATTTTAATTTTAATTTTAATTTTAATTTTAATTTTAATTTTAATTTTAATTTTAATTTTAATTTTAATTTTAATTTTAATTTTAATTTTAATTTTAATTTTAATTTTAATTTTAATTTTAATTTTAATTTTAATTTTAATTTTAATTTTAATTTTAATTTTAATTTTAATTTTAATTTTAATTTTAATTTTAATTTTAATTTTAATTTTAATTTTAATTTTAATTTTAATTTTAATTTTAATTTTAATTTTAATTTTAATTTTAATTTTAATTTTAATTTTAATTTTAATTTTAATTTTAATTTTAATTTTAATTTTAATTTTAATTTTAATTTTAATTTTAATTTTAATTTTAATTTTAATTTTAATTTTAATTTTAATTTTAATTTTAATTTTAATTTTAATTTTAATTTTAATTTTAATTTTAATTTTAATTTTAATTTTAATTTTAATTTTAATTTTAATTTTAATTTTAATTTTAATTTTAATTTTAATTTTAATTTTAATTTTAATTTTAATTTTAATTTTAATTTTAATTTTAATTTTAATTTTAATTTTAATTTTAATTTTAATTTTAATTTTAATTTTAATTTTAATTTTAATTTTAATTTTAATTTTAATTTTAATTTTAATTTTAATTTTAATTTTAATTTTAATTTTAATTTTAATTTTAATTTTAATTTTAATTTTAATTTTAATTTTAATTTTAATTTTAATTTTAATTTTAATTTTAATTTTAATTTTAATTTTAATTTTAATTTTAATTTTAATTTTAATTTTAATTTTAATTTTAATTTTAATTTTAATTTTAATTTTAATTTTAATTTTAATTTTAATTTTAATTTTAATTTTAATTTTAATTTTAATTTTAATTTTAATTTTAATTTTAATTTTAATTTTAATTTTAATTTTAATTTTAATTTTAATTTTAATTTTAATTTTAATTTTAATTTTAATTTTAATTTTAATTTTAATTTTAATTTTAATTTTAATTTTAATTTTAATTTTAATTTTAATTTTAATTTTAATTTTAATTTTAATTTTAATTTTAATTTTAATTTTAATTTTAATTTTAATTTTAATTTTAATTTTAATTTTAATTTTAATTTTAATTTTAATTTTAATTTTAATTTTAATTTTAATTTTAATTTTAATTTTAATTTTAATTTTAATTTTAATTTTAATTTTAATTTTAATTTTAATTTTAATTTTAATTTTAATTTTAATTTTAATTTTAATTTTAATTTTAATTTTAATTTTAATTTTAATTTTAATTTTAATTTTAATTTTAATTTTAATTTTAATTTTAATTTTAATTTTAATTTTAATTTTAATTTTAATTTTAATTTTAATTTTAATTTTAATTTTAATTTTAATTTTAATTTTAATTTTAATTTTAATTTTAATTTTAATTTTAATTTTAATTTTAATTTTAATTTTAATTTTAATTTTAATTTTAATTTTAATTTTAATTTTAATTTTAATTTTAATTTTAATTTTAATTTTAATTTTAATTTTAATTTTAATTTTAATTTTAATTTTAATTTTAATTTTAATTTTAATTTTAATTTTAATTTTAATTTTAATTTTAATTTTAATTTTAATTTTAATTTTAATTTTAATTTTAATTTTAATTTTAATTTTAATTTTAATTTTAATTTTAATTTTAATTTTAATTTTAATTTTAATTTTAATTTTAATTTTAATTTTAATTTTAATTTTAATTTTAATTTTAATTTTAATTTTAATTTTAATTTTAATTTTAATTTTAATTTTAATTTTAATTTTAATTTTAATTTTAATTTTAATTTTAATTTTAATTTTAATTTTAATTTTAATTTTAATTTTAATTTTAATTTTAATTTTAATTTTAATTTTAATTTTAATTTTAATTTTAATTTTAATTTTAATTTTAATTTTAATTTTAATTTTAATTTTAATTTTAATTTTAATTTTAATTTTAATTTTAATTTTAATTTTAATTTTAATTTTAATTTTAATTTTAATTTTAATTTTAATTTTAATTTTAATTTTAATTTTAATTTTAATTTTAATTTTAATTTTAATTTTAATTTTAATTTTAATTTTAATTTTAATTTTAATTTTAATTTTAATTTTAATTTTAATTTTAATTTTAATTTTAATTTTAATTTTAATTTTAATTTTAATTTTAATTTTAATTTTAATTTTAATTTTAATTTTAATTTTAATTTTAATTTTAATTTTAATTTTAATTTTAATTTTAATTTTAATTTTAATTTTAATTTTAATTTTAATTTTAATTTTAATTTTAATTTTAATTTTAATTTTAATTTTAATTTTAATTTTAATTTTAATTTTAATTTTAATTTTAATTTTAATTTTAATTTTAATTTTAATTTTAATTTTAATTTTAATTTTAATTTTAATTTTAATTTTAATTTTAATTTTAATTTTAATTTTAATTTTAATTTTAATTTTAATTTTAATTTTAATTTTAATTTTAATTTTAATTTTAATTTTAATTTTAATTTTAATTTTAATTTTAATTTTAATTTTAATTTTAATTTTAATTTTAATTTTAATTTTAATTTTAATTTTAATTTTAATTTTAATTTTAATTTTAATTTTAATTTTAATTTTAATTTTAATTTTAATTTTAATTTTAATTTTAATTTTAATTTTAATTTTAATTTTAATTTTAATTTTAATTTTAATTTTAATTTTAATTTTAATTTTAATTTTAATTTTAATTTTAATTTTAATTTTAATTTTAATTTTAATTTTAATTTTAATTTTAATTTTAATTTTAATTTTAATTTTAATTTTAATTTTAATTTTAATTTTAATTTTAATTTTAATTTTAATTTTAATTTTAATTTTAATTTTAATTTTAATTTTAATTTTAATTTTAATTTTAATTTTAATTTTAATTTTAATTTTAATTTTAATTTTAATTTTAATTTTAATTTTAATTTTAATTTTAATTTTAATTTTAATTTTAATTTTAATTTTAATTTTAATTTTAATTTTAATTTTAATTTTAATTTTAATTTTAATTTTAATTTTAATTTTAATTTTAATTTTAATTTTAATTTTAATTTTAATTTTAATTTTAATTTTAATTTTAATTTTAATTTTAATTTTAATTTTAATTTTAATTTTAATTTTAATTTTAATTTTAATTTTAATTTTAATTTTAATTTTAATTTTAATTTTAATTTTAATTTTAATTTTAATTTTAATTTTAATTTTAATTTTAATTTTAATTTTAATTTTAATTTTAATTTTAATTTTAATTTTAATTTTAATTTTAATTTTAATTTTAATTTTAATTTTAATTTTAATTTTAATTTTAATTTTAATTTTAATTTTAATTTTAATTTTAATTTTAATTTTAATTTTAATTTTAATTTTAATTTTAATTTTAATTTTAATTTTAATTTTAATTTTAATTTTAATTTTAATTTTAATTTTAATTTTAATTTTAATTTTAATTTTAATTTTAATTTTAATTTTAATTTTAATTTTAATTTTAATTTTAATTTTAATTTTAATTTTAATTTTAATTTTAATTTTAATTTTAATTTTAATTTTAATTTTAATTTTAATTTTAATTTTAATTTTAATTTTAATTTTAATTTTAATTTTAATTTTAATTTTAATTTTAATTTTAATTTTAATTTTAATTTTAATTTTAATTTTAATTTTAATTTTAATTTTAATTTTAATTTTAATTTTAATTTTAATTTTAATTTTAATTTTAATTTTAATTTTAATTTTAATTTTAATTTTAATTTTAATTTTAATTTTAATTTTAATTTTAATTTTAATTTTAATTTTAATTTTAATTTTAATTTTAATTTTAATTTTAATTTTAATTTTAATTTTAATTTTAATTTTAATTTTAATTTTAATTTTAATTTTAATTTTAATTTTAATTTTAATTTTAATTTTAATTTTAATTTTAATTTTAATTTTAATTTTAATTTTAATTTTAATTTTAATTTTAATTTTAATTTTAATTTTAATTTTAATTTTAATTTTAATTTTAATTTTAATTTTAATTTTAATTTTAATTTTAATTTTAATTTTAATTTTAATTTTAATTTTAATTTTAATTTTAATTTTAATTTTAATTTTAATTTTAATTTTAATTTTAATTTTAATTTTAATTTTAATTTTAATTTTAATTTTAATTTTAATTTTAATTTTAATTTTAATTTTAATTTTAATTTTAATTTTAATTTTAATTTTAATTTTAATTTTAATTTTAATTTTAATTTTAATTTTAATTTTAATTTTAATTTTAATTTTAATTTTAATTTTAATTTTAATTTTAATTTTAATTTTAATTTTAATTTTAATTTTAATTTTAATTTTAATTTTAATTTTAATTTTAATTTTAATTTTAATTTTAATTTTAATTTTAATTTTAATTTTAATTTTAATTTTAATTTTAATTTTAATTTTAATTTTAATTTTAATTTTAATTTTAATTTTAATTTTAATTTTAATTTTAATTTTAATTTTAATTTTAATTTTAAT
>JAWNOA010000053.1:0-208651 GCA_035046345.1 Drosophila birchii
ATTTTGGTGGCTCGCGATTCCTTTTGCGCTTCTTTTAGTACTACTTGCGACTTATATATATTTAACGCGTTATCTGTATTTTTTATATAGTTTAGATTATCGGATTGAGCACTGTGGATGGTTTCACTATGAGTAGATTGATTTGAAAAAAGGTTTATTAGGTCTAACGAAAAGTCATTGTTTAGTCCGTCAATTGCTTTGACGCTTTGCATTGTATTGTATTCGCCTAGCAATATACAAGCTTCATTCAGCTGGATTAGATCGCTTCTATTTACTTTGGGACAATCTAACAAATTATTATCAGTGCATATCCTACTAAGTCCCTCCGCTAGAGCATTTTCTTTTCCTTTAATAAACGAAATATCGAAATCATATTCATTTTGTTGGATTTTCCACCTCTGTAGCTTTAAATTGGGTTCTTTTATGTTGTTTAGCCATACTAGTGGGCGGTGGTCGGTTTTTATTAAGAACTTTCTCCCGTATAAATAATAATGGAAATGTTTGACGCCCCAGAAAATAGCTAAAAGTTCCTTTTCTATCGTGCTATAGTTAAGTTCATGGGTTTTTAGAGTACGGCTGGCATAACATATTACTTTGGTATCCTGCATTAGGACCGCTCCCAAGGCATTGTTGCTAGCGTCTGTAATTAGTGTAAACTGTTTTTGAAAATCAGGGTACACTACAATAAGTTCGCTTTTAATTAAGACTTTTAGCTTTTCGAAAGATTCTATAAATTCTAAATCATTTGTATTAATTTTGGAATTTTTTTTCAGGTATTTTATTAAATGTTTTGCAATTTTAGAGTAATCTTTTATGTATCGCCTTAAATAGCTAGTCATGCCCAGAAAACTTTTTATTTGTTTTTGCGTTGTTGGCAATTTAATCCTATCGATTGCCTCAACTTTTTTTTCGCTAGGTTTTAGACCGTCTGAATTTAAAACGTGCCCTAAGAACTCTATTTCGCACTTGGCAAACTCGCATTTGTCAATTTGAAGCTTTAAGTTTGCATTTTCCAAGCAATTTAATATTTCTGTAAGATGCTCAATATGCTCTTCGATTGTTTTCGAAAAGATAAGAATATCGTCCATGTATACAACACAAAAATGGTCTATATATTTTCTGAGTAAATGGTTCATAAGCTGTTGAAATGTTGCGGGAGCATTTTGAAGGCCGAATGGCATACGCAAGAATTCGTAGTGCCCGCTAGCAGTTGAAAATGAGGTCTTTTGGATATCGCCCTCGCTCATTTCAATTTGATAGAAACCCTTTGCTAGGTCTAAGGAAGAAAATATTTTACATCCGTTCAGCTTATGAAATATCTCGTCTATATTAGGAATAGGATAACGATCTTCAATTGTTTGCGAGTTTAATTTTCTGTACTCGACAACGAGTCGCCATTTCGGTTGATTTGACTTATCCAATTTTTTTTGGACAACCCATAAGGAACTGTTGTACGGGCTATTCGAATGTCTAATTATTCCTTGTTTTAGCATATCGGATATTTGTTTATTAACTTCGGTATTATGGGCCTCGGGATACCTATAAGCTTTCGAATAGATAGGAATATCATTTTTGGTATGTATTTGGTGTTTAACTGCACTCGTAAAGGTTAAATTATCTCCTTCTTTATAAAATATACCTTCAAATCGTTTTAAAACTGGAGTGAGTAGTTTCTGAGAAATCGGATTGAGATATTCTAACGACACGCTATGGCTAGTGTTCACTTCCGGCCTATTTAACATATTAGGGGGCTGTGTATAGAAGTTTAGTTTAACACTATTCAAAGTAATCGTCTGTTCTGAATAGTTTATTATTGCGTTTAAATCAATTAATATGTTGCCTCCTATTATGCCATCGAATATATCGTGGAAGTTGTATTCCAAGAACTCACACGAATAATTATTTGTTCTGTTCAGTCACGGCAGCATTACTCATAATCAATATCATTTAGAATTCGTCATAATAATTCTTCAGTCGCAGCCACATGCATTTGTCGTTAATAAAGTATCATTTACCAGGTCAAGCGAATATGCATAACTGGCGGACATGAGGAAAGCAAATTAGAGCAATAAGTGTCAGGTCATATATCTGACAATAACCCACATACACAGTAACCCACATTCACAGTAACCCACATTATTTTGTTATACGATATTTGTTACCATAAGCATTTTGTACCTATATATACTGTTAAGTTTTCATTAACAAAGTCAGTAAGAGTTCTAACTCACAACAGAGCTTTTATTCATGCATATGTACCCGACACCATAGCCGTGTCTTCCATGCCCCAATCACCCTCACACAACCAATCCATCAAACCAATCAACCACACCCAAACACACTTCAAACCGTCCAACTAGTTCCAAGTGCTAGTTGCGACAACTGTTGGCAATAGTTCATGCACTATTTGCCAGGCATCTAAGCCTCAATACAAACATTTTGGTGACCCCGACGAACACGTCAACCGACGTTAGTCAAAAGGAAATATCCGTAACTCTTGGGACTTTCCGACTTATATCAACAAACAAAAGGAAATATCCGTAACTCTTGGGATTTTCCGACTTATATCAACAAACAAAAGGAAATATTCGTAACTCTTGGGATTTTCCGACTTATATCAACAAAGGAAAAATCCGTAACTCTTGGGATTTTTCCGATTTTTACTAAATTCCGTTTTTAGAAACTCCAAATTCTAAAAATCCCCAAGTCTATTTGAACAGTTGTTGTTTTCCTTCGACCACATCACGGTTGCGAATAGGAGCGTATCCAGCTGTCAAAGCAAATAAAACACTCCCAACGGTCAGGAACAAAAACAATTTTCAATATGTCTAGAAAGGAGGAGCAAGCAGTCACAGAGGCGTTAGACTTGCAGGAAGAAATCAGTCAAAAAAAAGACTCTGCGGAAAGAAAGCAAAATCCAACGTATTATAAATCAAAGTTGGCCGCAATCGATGATGCATGGAATCGATTTGCGGATAATGACAAAAATATTCCAGCGGAATATAGAACCGCAGAATATTTAAAGTTCTACGTAGACTGTCGTGAGTCATACGACAAATATAGAACGATAATAACCGATGCAATGGCTCAAACCTCGAGCAATGCCCCCGGAAATTCTACCTCGATCAATGCTTCGAAAAATGCAGACGTTGCAAGCTTTACGCAACCTGCAAGCAAGCTGATATTAGCTTGTCGGCGACAAAGGGCGATTGCTGAATCAATCAAACGTGCCCTGAATGAATTTTCCGAAACCGTAAGGGCCATAACAAGGGATTCGATAACCTCATTATGGTCCCAATATCAGAATGTCCACTTTGCTGTTCACGAAGAATACGAAGACCCAGTCGAAGAAGGATACGACATGCAGTCGTTCCTCCGACTAGAAGGAGAAGTTCAAAGAGTCTTGGGGGCGCAAACAAGTGCATCAAACAATGAAGATGTGCATCTGCCCAGAGTCAGCATCCCAAAGTTCGATGGGGATCTACTCAAATGGACTCAGATCTTCGACTTGTTCAAATGCATGGTATATCACAACAATCAAGTCTCTAGCATCATTAAAGGGACTAGGCATTGATATATCCAGCTGGGATACAATCATAATTGCCATCATCAAGCAAAAACTGGATCTTGCAAATCGAGCCCTCTACGAACAATCGTTAGACGGATCACGAGAACTCCAAGGTCTCGATACAATGCTAAGCTTCCTGGACCAGCGAAGCCGAGTGCTGAGAACAGGAAAACGCAGTCAACAACTGAGAAAGGAGCAGAAGAGCCCATCATGCACTTCTGCCAGCGCTGGAAGGCAACCAAATTGTCCTTTCTGCAAACGGACTCATTGGCTATACAAATGCGATGATTTCCGCAGCAAAACAATACCCGATCGAGTCAATTGGGTTCAAAAACAAAAATTGTGTGTTAACTGTTTCAGCAGTGACCACAAGGCGAAAGATTGCCGAGGCCGTACGTGTATTAAATGTGACAAAAAACACCATACATTGCTGCACCTAGAGACCACGTCAGGTGCGGCAACAGAGCCAAAATCACCTTCTGTAGGTGCAGCAAGTAACAAAAGTTACAATCTGCTGGCCACAGTCAAGGTATTGGTCAAAGCAAGCAATGGCCAGATGGCCACATTTCGAGCCTTGCTAGACTCAGGATCACAAATTAATCTGATCTCTGAGCGAATGGCCTCCAAGCTTTCATTAAAGCTCCACGGTGCATCATTGCGCATCGAGGGCATTGGAGGCAACCCAAAAACCAGTCGAGCTAGAGCAAACGTTCTCATGAAGTCGATGCATAATGATTTTGCTCAACAAGTAGAAGCCTTTGTGCTGCCGCATATCATAGCTGATCAACCAGCTCATGAATTAAGTGCCTCACAATTACAAGTCCCAAACAACGTCACTCTGGCTGATCCAAACTTTGACAAACCAGGAAAAATTGACATGCTTATTGGCGCAGAACATTATTATTCTTTGCTCTTACCAAATCAGATGCTGATGACGCCAGATGGCCCAATTCTTCAAAATACAAAGCTTGGATGGATTGTGGCCGGAAAAATTCCTGCTGAGCACGACTCAGCGGCATTTTGTGCAGCGGCAACCACAGAAGAGGAGGTGGATACGCTACTAGAGCGATTCTGGACACTAGAAAACCTAGACACCAAAGAAAAGGCTCGATCTCCAATAGAAGCTCATTGCGAATCTCATTTCGTAGCGATCCTACATGTAGCAATAAATGGAAAATTCATCGTGAAACTTCCATTTGCTGAAGGAACTTCAGCCCTAGGGGCATCTCAAAAAACAGCAACCAACAGATTTTTGGCATTAGAGCGACGAACGCCACCAGAAGTCTGGAAAGGATATGTAGACTTCATGGAGGAATATGAACGTCTTGGACACATGAAGCTGGTACCACCCACACACGTACCCTCAGATCACTACTTCATTCCGCATCACTGTGTATTGAAACCCGAAAGCAGTACCACAAAACTGCGGGTAGTGTTTGATGCATCCTGTAAAACGACAAGCAATAAATCATTGAATGATATATTGAACGCTGGACCCACTGTGCAGAGCGAATTGTTTGCAATTTTACTACGATTCCGCACTCACAGATATGTGTTTACTGCAGACATAGAAAAAATGTATCGGCAGGTGTGGATGCACCCAGACAACCAGTTCCATCAATTAATCGTATGGCGTAAGAAACCATCAGAAGATCTAAAGTTTTACAGACTTAAAACGGTCACATATGATACAACATCAGCGCCATTCCTGGCTACTAAATGCTTGGATTATCTGTCCGAGAAGGCCAAGAATCATCTACCGCTTGGATCATCAGTACTAAAACATGACTTTTACGTGGATGACTGTCTCACAGGAGCAGACAGTATCCCAGAGGCCATACAAATTCAACAAGAATTGAACAAAATACTGCTGCCTTCCGGATTCAAGCTCCGAAAATGGTGTTCCAATAACTCAGAGGTATTAAGCCTAATTCCTAAAGAGGATATCGTCTCTAACGTCAAGTTAGACGAAACACTCCAACAATACAGTGTTAAGACTTTGGGTTTGCTTTGGATGCCACAAAAGGATCAGTTATGTGGACGATCTCAAAAAAGCGAAGCATCAACCATCACCAAACGAGTGGTCAGTTCGGAATCATCGCAAATATTCGATCCGCTAGGATTATTTGCTCCCGTGGTGGTCAAGGCAAAGATGTTTATGCAGACCCTGTGGGAATTAAAAATGGGCTGGGACGACGAGATTCCTCAGTCCCTTCAGGTGGATTGGAAAAATTACCATGCTGACTTACAAGCGCTAAACAACATGCAAATTCCAAGACACATCTTCGAAGGACAGGTACCCGTCACACAAGAATTGCACACATTTGTCGATGCTTCAGAACGAGCATATGGAGCAGCAGTGTATGTTCGAGCCACATACAAAAATAATCAAGTGTCCGTCCGTTTGCTGTGCTCAAAGTCAAGAGTTGCGCCGACAGCTAAGGAAACGTTACCGCGGCTAGAGTTATGTGCTGCAGTGTTAGGAGCCGAGTTGACCCATAGAGTCAGAAAAGATTTTCGCATGTCTGAAGACAAGGCATCTGGATACTTATGGACTGATTCAACTGTAGTCCTGTCCTGGATAAATGCGTCCGCATCATCATACCACACGTTTGTGGCAAATCGGATAGCTAAAATCCAGGCGGTGTCGCATCAATCTCAGTGGCGCCATGTGTCATCCGCGAATAACCCAGCTGATGTGTTATCAAGAGGGATTGCGGCAAGCAAATTAGCGGGACACAGCCTCTGGCTGTACGGACCGCTATTCCTACACGGTTCCCGAGACAAATGGTCCAAGGTACCGAGCATCACTCCCAGCGATCTAGAACGACGAGTGAAGCAAGTGAGTTTGCCAACATGCCAAGATCAACTGGGGATCGAACTATACAGTTGCAATCACGGCAACTCCTTTCACAAGTTGCAACGCATTGTAGCTTACATGCTGCGCTTCTGTCACAAGCAGAACCGATCTCCTACAACTACGCTGAGTGTAGGTGAGCTAACTTATGCTAGGAAACTGATTTTAAGCACTATTCAAAAAATTGAATTTAGTGCTGAGCATAAACAACTGCGCATACACAGGACAGTGGACAAAAGAAGTTCAATTGTGTCGCTGTCTCCAATAATAGGACATGACGGACTCATCAGAGTCGGAGGCAGATTGGAAGAATCTAACCTACCATATGCCGCAAAGCATCAGATCCTGCTTCCATACAATGATCAAATTGTAAAGATGCTGCTACGAGAGATGCATGAAGAGAACATGCATTGCGGAGCGCAATCATTGAGAGCAATAGCCAGACAACAATACTGGATTCTGAATGAAAAAACAATGGCCAGAAGCATCATACACAGTTGTGTCAGATGCACAAGGGCACGACCCAAATTGATGCAACAAATCATGGGAAATTTGCCTGCGGATCGAGTAACACAGGCTCGTCCATTCTCCAACTCTGGAGTTGACTACTGCGGTCCCTTTTGGATTCACCATAAAATCCGTGGAAAAAGACCAGATAAGGCGTACATTGCAGTATTCTGCTGTTTTGCCACTAAAGCAGTACATCTTGAATTGGTAAGCGACCTGACAACAGACGCTTTCCTAGCCGCTCTTCGGCGATTCTTGAGTCGACGTGGAAAGTGTCAGACAATTCATTGTGACAACGCCACAAACTTTGTAGGTGCCAATAATCAGTTAAAGGCGCTAGAAGAAACAATCTTCACAGAACAAGCTCAGACAAGGATCGTAAACCAATGCAGTAAGCAGCAGGTGGAGTTCAAGTTCATTCCGCCTCGAGCGCCATCATTTGGCGGCCTATGGGAAGCTGCAGTAAAATCAGCGAAAAGGCTACTTGTATCAGTTACAGCCACATCGTCTCTAACGTTTGAAGAACTCAACACAGTAATCATTGAAGTCGAGGCGATACTCAATTCAAGGCCCCTCTTTCCGATGTCATCTGATCCCACCGATACATCAGCGCTCACTCCAGGTCATTTTTTAATTGGTGAACCTCTAGTAGCACCTCCTGATGCAAATCTTGCCCTACCCGGAAAAACTCTGGTAAAAAGATGGGAGCTAGTATCCAGACTCAAGCAATCGTTCTGGAACCAGTGGTCCATGGAATATCTTCAAGAGCTGCAAATGCGGACTAAATGGAAGACCATGGCCCAGAATGTCAAAGAAGGACTACTAGTCCTAGTAAAAGAAGACAATGTACCGGTAATGAGCTGGCCTATGGGGCGGATAGTAAAAACTTATCCGGGCAACGACAATCAGGTCCGTGTAGTAGATGTCAAGACGGCATCAGGCACATTCAAACGACCAGTTACTCGGTTGGCACCTTTGTTTAAGGAAGAAGTAGCCACAAAACGACCACACAGCTCTGGTGAGGATACAGCACGAGTAGAAGAGACCCCCACGCAGAAAAAGAAGATATCATTTCCTATCTTGCCAACGTTGCTGGCAATGCTACTCATACTACCGTTAGCAATGGGACAATCAGTAAACATAACTCCTTTTGCAAGTCAACCGGGAATATTCTACGAACGGCTCGGCACGTCCAGAATGGCAATTTCGGAATGGAACATAATTGCATATTATGACTTGAAGCCATACTGGAGCGACATGGGGATATTGGCTGCTGGGATATCTGAACTAAAACACAAATGTTCAGAGTTACGAAACGTCAATGCCTGCAAGTCTATATATGAACATTTTCAACATGTATATGACGAGCTACAAGAAGGAAATGAGTTGATTAATCATTCCCGACAACGAAGAGCACCACTTGATATAGTCGGAAATGTGGCGAATGCATTATTTGGCGTTCTGGACTCAAAGTACGCCGACGATATGTCTAAAATGATAAACAACGTCAAGTCTAACGAGGACGTATTGATGATGCTCTTGAAAAATCAAACATCAATTCTGGACTCAACGATAAACATAGTCAGAAAGAGCAGCTCAGCCACCAACGATCGAATCAAAACGCTAGAGTACCAGATAGGTGCAATCAATCAAGAAAGAGGCAAGTACCAAGGCGACCACTTGCAGCAAGCATTTATGGTTTTGGCAGCTCAGCTAACTCTGGTGGCAACGGGAATGCAGCGGATGCAGAGTGAAATAGCTAACGTGCTAACTGACGTTCGCCATCGAACGATCAGTCCGATGCTAGTATCCCCCAAGCAACTCAGGGTGCAACTAGATCAAATACGGGAACATATCCCACCGGATCAACGGCTCCCAGTATCGTCTGATAATGTAATCCAACTATACAGAATGATGCATGTCAAAGGCACCACAACGAGCAACCACGTCATCTTCAAGATATCGTTACCTCTGGTGTCTGTAACAGAACAGGAAGTGTTCAGCATCATGCCCATCCCAACATGGAAAGCCGGAAGCTGGCAGCGATTCCAGCTAAAAACCGAAATCATAGCCGTCAATGCCCATAGAGACCAGTTCATGGGGTTGACTAAAGACGAGTTCAACCAATGTATGGAGCTGCCAAATGACGAGCACATATGTTTCAACCACCAAGCCACATTCAGCGTGGAGAATCGGTGTGAGTTTCAGTTATTTAACAACAAAACTGAGACTATATGTGAGGTCGATCAGTCAAGATCCGAGCTGCTGTGGATGGCAACGCATCAGCGAAACAGATGGATGTTTGCCACCCGCAATCTCATAGAACTTCAAGCGGTGTGCAACGGAATCGCTTCTACAGTACAACTTAACGGAACGGGCTTATTGTCATTGGCCCCAGGTTGCACTGCACGCAATTCAAAAATTAGCGTGAGCACATTCAGCACTGTGGTCAGTGAAACGAAGGCTACATATGTTCGATTTGGCAATATCTCGAAAGTTGACTGTAAGGATCCACCTGAGCCACCCCAAGGAACGGCAGCCAAGGAAGTCAGTTTGGAGGAGCTGGGCGCTTTGCAACGCCAGTTGGTCAAATTAAAGGAGACTACCTGGAAGGATCAACTTGTCGCTCCTCAACATCATCAAGTAGCTGCCTATGTGGCCCTAGCGATGTCAATCCTACTAGGCATTGTATAGGCTCTTAGCCGGACGGTCGGCAAATGGACACCACGACGTCGGATATTTCTACGCCGGACATTGGAACCCAAGCAGAGCACGGAACAACCAGCACCGGAACCTACCCCACGAAGTTTTTCGTTCGACCTTTCTGAAGGTTGAACACCTGTTCAACGGCCGGGAGAATGTTCAGTCACGGCAGCATTACTCATAAGCAATATCATTTAGAATTCGTCATTTGTCGTTAATAAAGTATCATTTACCAGGTCAAGCGAATATGCATAACTGGCGGACATGAGGAAAGCAAATTAGAGCAATAAGTGTCAGGTCATATATCTGACAATAACCCACATACACAGTAACCCACATTCACAGTAACCCACATTATTTTGTTATACGATATTTGTTACCATAAGCATTTTGTACCTATATATACTGTTAAGTTTTCATTAATAAAGTCAGTAAGAGTTCTAACTCACAACAGAGCTTTTATTCATGCATATGTGCCCGACACCATAGCCGTGTCTTCCATGCCCCAATCACCCTCACACAACCAATCCATCAAACCAATCAACCACACCCAAACACACTTCAAACCGTCCAACTAGTTCCAAGTGCTAGTTGCGACAACTGTAGGCAATAGTTCATGCACTATTTGCCAGGCATCTAAGCCTCAATACAAACATGTTCCAAATTCTTTAAATGAAGGAAACCTACATAGTTTTTGTATCTGAATAATGTTTCCCATTGCCTTTACTTGAACTTCGATGTTTGATTTCCATTTTGGGTGACAAATGTTTTCATTAATGATACTGAATTCCGCTCCAGTGTCGATAATGAATAGGAGGTCTCTTTGGGATGATCGTAGTTTTATATAGGGTAGTCTTGCTGGTCCCCTAATTGAAAATTTGTATTAATATGACCTACGTCCATTTGGCCTACTGAATTATTTTTGTTGAGTGTTACGGCTAGCTACCTGTTGAGGCTGGATAGTGTTATAGGACATTCTAGAATTACTAGATGGATTTGCGGCGTTACTGTTATTATAATTGGTTCTATATTCATATCTATTTGTATTTTGCCTGTTAGAACAGCCAGGATTTTCTTCTACTAGTGGTTGATTATGGTATCCAATTGGAATTCTTTCATTTCGATTGTTACTATCGTTACTGAAATATTTTCTAAAATTGTTTTCGAATTGGTCCATACAAGGTATAACTTTGATGACCTGCATCTTCGATAATTTTTTATGCGTCATCCAATGACGGAGGGTTTCTGGCGAAAATCATTGTTTTCGTTGGCTCAGGAAGATTGTCCCTAAATACTCTAAGTGAAATTCTGTTAACTTCTTCGGTGGTATACGTCTCGTCAGAGTGTGCTTGTATCCGATTGTGCAGTCTATTGGCAATTTGTTTATTTTGTCGTAATATTGCTCTATTGTGGATTCTATTCTACATAGTTTTAATGCGTCCATCAATTCGTCACTGCTTTCCTTTTCCCCAAAATGTTGTATTACTATTTCTTTTAGTCTTTCCCAGGTCGTAACGTTTCCGTACCTATGCAAAACGGGTCTTACTAATCCACAACATTTATTTTTTATATAGTTGAAGAGGACATTTCTCGATTGCGCGTCGAACACTTGAAAACATGGCATTAATACGTCGATTTGATTTATGAAGTCGGGAAGCTGGTTTTTATCTGAGCCATCAAAATCTTGGATATTTTTTATACAATTTAAATAAAGAGTAAATGATGCGGTTACTTCGGAATTCATTTTAAATGCCTAGTTTTTCTTGAATTGTATGTAAAATAAAATTAGAACTTACTAAAGATTAATAAAGACTTATGGATCGTGAAAAGAAAGTAATACACGATGATCGATTTTACGACTCCAGTATTCCTAGGCGGACGCTGTTCCTCCGAAGCCCAAAATAATGCGAAATCGATGATCCCGTAAATGATGACGTCGACAACGATGGTAATTGCTAGAGCTCGTCGTAGCGAAAATCGGTGGATAAGTTGAGCGCAAAAACAGAGCTTTGTCGTTTGCTGATAAGGATGACGTATGTGTAGCTTGGTGTTATATTTTTTTTTTGAGCCGCTTGTCTCAGACCATTACGCAATATCATGTGCACTCAAATACACGTGGTAATTTTGAAAAATTTGAATTCCAAAATCGGTGGTTTTTAAATCCTCGTCGCCAGTTAGATCGCGGCTTGGCCCATTATACGCGACACGCTCACTTTATGTTCTCGATATTATCGACTTGGGAAGAAAGGCATTCTTAGCCAATTCGATTAGCCGGTTTTGATCGAGTCGTTGTTACAAGTCTAATTGCCAGTTAGGTTCCGCAAAGATGAAGTTCCAATAATTAAATCATTTTAATTTAATTCAAAGAGATGCGTTTTTAAAGCGATCTGTTGCTTGTGCGGTCTGTACACGACTGCCAGATCCGAGTTTTTATTTCAATGTCTTTCTTTTTTATCTCTATTCTTAGGCTAAGCTTATACATGTAGGTTACAACTAAGGGTATACAAATCAAATAGTGACACTTGTATATGTGACTATATGGCCAACCTTAATACTGTTCAACCCTTATGGGCCCGAGACCTCAGCCAACATATTGTACCATTCCGGGCCGTGGCTTTGTCTCATTGGTGGATAGCGACCGTACGACTTCTGCAAATTGTGCATGGTCAGCGCTCTGCCACGGGCATCCGGTCATGCATGAGCTTTTGTTAAATTTTAAGTTTAGTTTCGATTTATATTCAATAAAGCGAAGATCGCTGAAACGAACTTCGGCTCTGCCGTTATTATTTTATAATTATTTTATAATCTCTGCTTAAGATTTTTCACAAAATTTTGGATATTCAAAAACCACTTATTATTTGACGAATTGGTTATTGTGCCTTAAGGGCCATAGCAACAGAGATAGTTCCCCCATCATAAACTTCGTAAGAAGGCAGAAAGTCGAGACGACTACCCGACTCCCAAGTAAGTACTAGACGAGGTAGTTACTCAGGCCCAACCGTGACGTCACCGACAGCGGAGAGGGACCACATATAATTTATAATTGGCGCCCAACGCTAAATAGTATTAGATATTAATTATTATTATTTGTACGTCAACCAGTTGATCGTCTCGCTTTCTTCAGCTCTAAAAAAAAAACGGAATCTACATTTATCGAACAAATTTCTCCTGAAAAATTTTCAAACAGGAAAAATAAATAATAATAATAATTTGTTTCGTGAAGCAGCATTCCTTAAGTGTCAGTGGCTTGGCTTTCTGCTATGCAGGAGCCACCCACAGGTGGCTATTCAAAAGGGGACAAAAGGACCAAGGTCTTGTCGCTCCTTTCACGATAAAAAAATTAAGGAAATTCATGAAGTGGGGTTATCTAGTGATAGTTCCTAATCGTCGACTCCAGCTCCAGCTCCGAGCGGCAGTGAACGACCACCATCTCTTAGCCAGTTGAGAGAGCGCATTGATAAACTACTAAAAGCTAATGATAAAGTTAAAAGTAAGTGATCAAACCAAGCGCGGAACAAGACATGAATGTTCCAAAATCTGCGGCACTTCCCCAATGGGCGTCGACGATTCGAATAGATTCGGAAAAAACCTGCTCTCCAGCAAAGCGTTGAGCAAGTTAAGCTCGGCACAAGTTCTGGACGCCATTGAGTCCAGAGCACTTCCACAATGGAGAGGAGCCGCTCCTGGGGAACTCTTTCAAAATCCCCAGCGGAGCTGGCAGAGGTTGTCTAGTAAGAGGCGTCCCTGTTGTGGACGCAATATGTACAAAGGCCAAAACCAGCAAGCCGTATAATACAAATAGGTTTGCTGCCCTTGATATGGATATTCTACCTAAATATGGATGTTGTGGAAGATGTTGACGTGGAAAATGCATTTCTGGATGTTGGGGAGAGGGTTGCTATCTCCCAGCTGGCAGGTAGCCCTTGTCCTATCGCCCTGGCCAAGCCATGGCCGATCATAGTGCCAAATGTTAACAACGTGGAGGCGATGGAGAATGAGCTCTTCCAGGTGGTCGAAGATGATGGCTTCGAGCTTCGCATTACTCGAACGAAGGTAACCTGCGTATTTATGCTAAGGATTCCTCAACTCACCGTATCATAACGAGATTTTTGACAGCAAAGAATGTTATTTATACATATTTCTGTCTTTAAAAGGACAGGCCGTTTAGGATGGCTATCAACTTTATTATGGATGAGTTCTCTAAGCTGGGGCATACGATAGTTAATCTGTATAAACCCCCGAACGGTGCCCGGCGCCAAGAGAGTCAGGACGTAGTCACTGATCAGGCCAGGCAAAATGTCTGGTTCGTTGATCTCAAGCATGCTGTAAACAACAGGGAGGCTCTGTTGATATCTAAGTTGGTTAGGCACCAAGTAACGGTGGAGCCCAGAAAGGACTCAAATAGACCAAAGCAATGTTTAAGGTGTTTTGGCTTCCATCACACAAAGAACTATTGTTTCAAGCCGCCTGTTTGCGGTAGATGTGCGGAGGACAATTGGACGGGATCGGAGAACTGCAGGGCTTTAGTTGCTGCTGACCTCTGCTGTGCCAATTGCGGTGACAATCATGCTGCTTATGATAAAAAATGCCGCATATATGCACTAAAGCTTAAGGGTGGTCTCCCTAAGGTGATGCAGCAGCTCCATAATTCTACAAGGTCTGCCTATAATGGTCAGTCTACGGTGCCCTCGGCTATGCTGTTGTCTGGGGTTTCTTATGCAAGTAGGACAAGAGCGCAGCAGTTCCAGCCTACTTCAAATTTGGGAGTAAGAAACAATCCTCCTGGATTTAAGCAGGCAGCCTATGACTTGCACGATGATTTCCCGTTGCTAGGACGACGTGGTAGGGCTAGCAATGCCCATCAGCCTCCCAAAGGTGTCCCTGATTGGGATATGACAAGGGTAGTGACTATGCTTCTTTCCCTAAAGAACTCGGTGGAACAGTTGGCCGCCTCCTTAACCACGATCTCGTTGGTGGTACGAGATTTACAAGCTGGAATGAATATTGCTCATGGGAATCATTAAGGTGGGCATATGGAATGCCAGAAGTCTCCATGCCAATCGGGAGGAGCTTCTGGTGTACCTCTTTGGGCACAGCATTGATATAAGTTCCACCTGAGTTCCACCTTAAGCACGGAGAGTACATAAGCTTTCCAGGATACAGTTTACACAGGGCGGACTTCCCGGTTGCGATTTCTAGGGGCGGAGCAGCTATTCTAGTTAAGCACGGCCTGACTTGTTACCAGCAAAAACCGATACGATTGGGACTGCTACAGATGGTGAGGATTGTGCTCAGCACTGACATGGGTGAACTGGATGTGGCTGCGGCTTACTTGCCGCCTCGTCCTGCCTGGACATGTGATGGCTTTGAGACAATACTAAGCATTTGTGGAGACAAAGCTATTATCGGAGGTGATTTTCATGCTAAGCATCGCAGATGGGGCAGTGTCAGAGCGGATAGGAGAGGAGCTGCATTTGTGGAAGCTCTGGACAACTTGGAAGCTGCTGTGTTGGCCACAGGACGACCCACCTGTTTCCTCTGTAATGGCGGAACTCCCTCTGCATTGGATTTCGCACTCTTGAAAGGTCTTGAAGGTCGTAGGCTGACTATTGAAGACTCCTTTGAGCTCAGCTCGGATCACATTCCGCTCATTATCAGCCTACACTTAGCGGGGTATGTCGCTGTGCCTAAAAGGACGCTGCTTTCTTTTGGATCTGATGTCTGGAGGTTTAAGAGGTTGCTGGAGGACTCCATTCACCTGGAAATGGAGATTCACACTGCGGATGATGTGGATGATGACGCCAGCGCCTCAATAACATAACCCAATCCCATGAACAGGAGGAGGCAGGGTACGCCGCCACAGCATAAGCGGAAGTCACCAGCATTGAAGAATATAATGAATCTGACGAACTTAAGGACCTCCGATATTTTTTAGCGAACGCTCCCACTGCCGCTCATCGAGCGAAAATTGGCTGATAGAAAATTAAAAATATTTAAAAATATTAACTACACAAAAAATTACGTAAAGCCCGTAAAGGAGCTACAAAACGTAATACCGGTCGAGAACCCCTTCACTGTGAGCTCTATTCACGGCTCCAGTAGCGTCAAACACAAATGCATAATGGGAATTTTTGGGCTAGAAGCACCTTTTTTTTAGATACGCTAATAATTGGCTTTAACTCGCTAACGCGACCAGGAGTAGCATTGGACTTGGCCAATAGCGTAATAAAATACGCAAACTTTACGGAAAAACTGAAATTTTTTGAATGCGAAAACGTAACTTTTACAAAAATCGATGACATAGTGGTACCAGTTTCGGCGAAAACCGAATTAATAAAAGTTATTCTAAAAAGGCCTGCATTAAATTTTGAATTAATTGTTCAACACGATCTTCGGTTACAACCCTCGACTCTGAGTTGTTCTCGCTACGAATTATCTGCAAGGCATTTTGATCAGGCCCTCCCCTCTGTTTTGCTGCCTGTCAAGAAGCTGAACGGGTCATTATTTTGTTTTCCTGACGGGTTGAAAGCATGTTAGGCCACAGACAGAGCATTTGTCATTGTTCTTGAGATGATTTTCGAGGCAAAGCTTATGAAAAGAATGCTATCAACGAGTTTCAAGTACATCTAGATTGCCTACTGGTCCGTTGCAGATGTTAAATGTTGAAGACTCCCCAGTCTGTAAATCCACTAAATTTTCGCTACTGTGGGTCAACATTTTTGATACTAATCAGAATACAAAAATATAATGGGAACGATAAGTTCGAACAAGAAAAGGACGATATGCGGTAAACGATAAGCGGAAATGTATGTCTTACCCTGAATAGTAAAGCAGTAGGTTGTATTATTCAATAGGTACAAAAACGTGAACGGGATGTGATTACGGGGCTTAAAAAAATGTAAATCTATGATTTATTGTCTTACCAACTAAAAGAGTAACTTATCAAATCTGTCCAGCTATTTAAAATCTAGATTTGGTAAGAAGGTAATGTTTGAATAGTGAAGTCCTGGTATAGAACCGATTTTGACTCAGAACTATAATTTCTAGGAAACAGTTATTCAAATTGGAATGTGTTTTAACTATAATGATCGACTATTACCGAGATGATAGAAAACAACATACAAAAGCGTGACATTTCCTCCGGTTTGGCATCGAATCTATCAAAAGACCATAAAATCCAGGACGAAAAATGAAATACCTAACTGAAACTAAAAGTGGATGGATTGTATATTATCGGGAAGCTCGGCTGTCAAACGACAGATGCCTAATCAGGCATCGGGATGGCCTTTAAGTTGGGCGCCAATTATTTCTGTAACGAACACACTCATCGAGCGTTGTTCACCTTGACATCCTCTGTCTACTCATGACCGGCAGGCTCAGGGAACCCTACCTGTGAAGTCCCATCAGAACCTCACCCAATTGCAACCGTTGCTTTACATTTCCTAAGGTGCCCACCCAAAAGTCATCTACTCCATGTTCAAATCTAATCTTTGATCTACGAAGATATATTTAAAATAGAGAGACTGCTTATACTTTAGTTTTGTTTATATAACTTTCGATAATAAAAGTTAATTAATCAATAAGGCAAATACGTGATGTTTACTTTACAAAAATTAAGCTCTATCTTCCTAATAAATATGTTTTGATATGAATGCGATTTAATTAAATTATATATTAATGGATTTAACTAAACCTTGTGGGATTTCTGCTTATGTTTATATATAATTATATATAGTGACATATTCACATATTCAGCTATGTTTAAAGAATAAGAATATGCAGCGTAGGCGATCTCACGCTGAACCACTGCACGTGTTCCGCTCTTCGATACCAAGAACTAAGAATTCAAGATCTCACGCTAAGCCAATGCAAGCTATATATGTACATCCAGAGCAGGTGATGCGCTCCCTAATAACATAAACAATTCTTAAAACTTATTGTATAGAAACAAAATCATGTACAACCAATGTAAAGCACAGGGCAGAACAGAATTTTTTCTGTCATAAGATTTTAGTCTAAAGCCAGAGTTAATCAAATAAAGAACGCCACACTCCAACAGTGATTCCGTGTTTTAATTAGCTTTCGCGTTGTTCTTGGTCCAAAAGACGGGGCATTTATTCGACTCAACGATAAATAACCATAAACATTTAACTGTCGCAGTCGGTAAGGATACTAAAAGTATCTGAAAAAAGAACCTCGAGTGAAAATAAAATTAAATTTTTTAATTTAGATCTCGAATAATAATTACGCAATATACATTTAAAAACACTTGGATTATAATTCCAATTCGATTTTCCAATAAAAAAAGTAGAAGAATAAATAAAATAATAAGTCCAAAGGCAAATAACATTTAAGTTAAACAAACATTAACATTTTATCAAGTGAAATAAACCTAAAAATAAAATAAATAAAACATAATTTTAAGATAAATAAAACCTAATAATTTTTTTTTACTGTAACAACAAAAGTTCAACTAAACAATAATGGCACAACCAATTATCGCTGCACCACAAATCGTGACGCTAAGTGACACCAACCTTGCTGAAGCTCGTCGGCAGCTAAAAGACATCATGCCTTTTAAGGGTGATCCAGAAATTCTCTACACTTTCATCAGCGGAGTGGACTATGTAATTTCGCTCTACCAAACTAATGATTTGCGACAACAGAGGATTCTACTTGGAGCTATTGAAAGAAACTTGGACGGACATGTTACACGATTATTGGGCCTCCGAACATCGAAGAATGGTATACCCTTAGATCGAGACTGGTCTCACAATTTACGCCACAAACACCAAACTACAAACTACTGGAGAACTTCAGGGAGACACCGTACAAGGAAAACCTGAGAGCATTCTGCGAGGAACCAGAAAGACGACGGCAGCTTTTAATATCAAAACTAAATTTAGAAGGTAACTAAACTGATTTTATAATTTATGTACAAGCTATTAAAGATTCAATTAAAATACTTACCAATACAGCTATTTACTATTTTGGTTTATCATGATATTACAGACTTAAGGTCGCTAATTACTATTGCATAAAATGAGGGAATTTACGAAGAACACATTAATTTTGAATTGAATAAAAATCCAGATAATCGTAATTAAAATTTTTATCAAAATTCGAAATCACACAAATTCAATACAAACACTCAAACCCAAAATCGACCATATTACCCACAATATTCTCAACCATTTCAACCAAATTTTAACCAACACATGCATTCATTTAGACCCCCTATGCACAACAAATACCTAACAACCAAGCTATGTGGCACGTTCCAAATCATTTCAGACCCAACCAATACATGAACACACAGCCAACTACTCACAAAAATCTTTTACCACAATTTTCCAATAAGAACCAAAATCCTCAACCAGCACATTTTAAGAGAAATACATATCCTCAATTCCAACAACCCTCCACATCTAAAAATACTAACTTCCCGGTTACCAAACGACTAAGACCATCAGACAGTGAGCAAACCAAAATGTCTATTGACGAATTAAGATTTCAAGACGAGCACGAATGCGAAGAATTACAACCTAATTATTATGAACAACAGTATTATGACCAAAATCAATTCCATGGGTTGATAAATGAAGGGCAACAACAGGTACAATCCATTCAAAATGAAGATGAACAATATCAAACTAGCTCAGAACCAAATGAAAATTTTCGGTTAACATCCCCGGACAACATCAATACATAGAAATAGCATACAAAGGTTACACATACAAATGCCTTATAGATACACACAATAAATATGATTAATAAAAATATATTTTCTCTTCCAATTCAGAATATCAATTGCGAGGTTTTGACATCAAATGGTTCTATTACATTGAACAACTTAATTATGTTAGCAAGCAATAGTATCTTTAGGACAAATGAACCATTTTATGTACACAATTTCTCTAATAATTACGATATACTTATTGGCAGATTAATGCACAATCAAATATAAATTACAAAACTAGCACAGTTATCCTTTTTGATAAAACATACAAATTAATTACTTCAAAATTAGGAAAAAAACCAAAACATTTATATTCAAAACACACCAGAACCAATTAAAACATCAACTCAGAAATAAAAAAAATAAATTTTGAATTGTTTCGATTAGATCATTTGAATCAGGAGGAAATTTTACGGTTGAAGAGTTTATTAAATAAATTCAAAAATCTCCAATATGAAGACGGAGGCCGTCTAACATTCACAAATACCATTAAACATGTACTAAACACAACGCATAACTCGCCAATTTATTTAAAATAGTACCCACTTCCTCAAACCCACGAAATCGAAGTCGAAAACCAAGTGCGAGAAATGCTTAATTAGGGATTAATTAGGGAAAGTAATTCTCCATACAATAGTCCTACCTGGGTAGTACCAAAAACAACAGATGCTTCCGGCAAAATTAAGTATAGAGTAGTAATCGACTATAGGAAGCTCAACGAAATAACTATTCCAGACAGATACCCAATACCAAACATGGACGAAATCCAATACAACTATCGATTAGGCAAAGGGATTTCATCAAATAGAAATGGACCCGAATCAATATCTAAAACTGCATTTTCCACTAAAAGCGGTCATTACCAATACCTTCGAATGCCATTTGGCCGCTATCTTTCAGAGATGCATGAACAATATTCTTCGACTGTTGCACAGTGGTTGATTCCATAGGCCGAAATTCTGAAATTGGTTACTTTTTATGTTAATTATAGTTCTAAACAGTGCTATAAAACGAACTGTATTTTCCATTTTGCTTTCTCCCATTCGTACGCGCTACGAATAGCGAGAGAAGAGATACAAAGAAAACACTTGGTCGTAGCAGGGAACGCAGCTTGAAAATTAGCCTGGACAAACAAATCAAATTTTTATTTTAAATCGCGTCCAATCCTTATCAAATAAAATGAACTTTGAAAAAGAAGGTATTTACTATAAAACTAAGTAATTTTTATGTCATAATATGTTGTGTTATTGTTTTAAATTAAGCGTGTCATCAGTGCCCTGCCGAGTGGTGTGTTTTTTTGTATACATAGATTTAAGATAGAGAAATAGTTGTATTGCCCGCCTCACCCATCAATGAAACCTTTTTATTAATACTTGCGTATGTTTTCTTAGTATATGTTTTAAATTTTAGCTGCAACTTTTTGCAACTTTGTGAGTTATGTGCTTTTTTGTGTGTGGATATTTTGTGTTTTGTTGTGTTCGTCATATTCGTTTGTGCTGTGAAGTCTCAATTGCTCAATTGTGAATTTTTAAATTGCATTTTTTAATTTGATAAAACTTATTTTTTAATATATAGGCAATTCACATCGTTGCAAATTGCAACGATTATATATTTTTGAGATCTGGTGCTCAGTAAAAGGTTCAATTCCTGATAAAGCTAAAATAGCCTATGATGTCCTACAGCAAAAATTTCAATCTCATGGCTATGAAGTCATTGAAAATCTTTTTAAAAAACTAAAAAGTTTACTGCACTGTGGAATAAATGTCACAATTTGAATATATACCGCTAAGTCAATTTAGTGCTTCATCCAATCGAGGACGTCCAAAAATAAGTCTAGCAGAGTGCTCGGAAAGAACGAAGCACGAAGTCACGGAACAAGGACGTTAAGAATTACCGCCTAAATCATACACGGAAAATGTCTCGTATAGCGACTAACCAAGATCTTATAAATCGTTTGCTATTATCCATTTATAACCAGGCAGCGAAATTTACCCACTAAATGCAAAACGATTCTTTCGAAATATGTTCTTGATTTGTTAGAATAATTTTTGTCATAATCTACTGTTTTCCATTGTTTTATTTAATTTAGTTTAATGTATTATTAAGTCTACTTTGTATATGAACAACCTATTTAATTTTATTTTGTATATAGATAATTAAATTAAAATAACTTATATTTTATTAATATTGGATTTTGTTACCCTAAAAGTATGCAATTGATTTTTTGTTATAAAAATCTATTTTCTGATGTTTTCGGGCTTTAACGAATGGTTTTTGCCTTACTTTTATGATTTTCTGCATGCTATTGGGTCTATCTAGCAGTACACAATTTTCCAATAAGAACCAAAATCCTCAACCAGCACATTTTAAGAGAAATACATATCCTCAATTCCAACAACCCTCCACATCTAAAAATACTAACTTCCCGGTTACCAAACGACTAAGACCATCAGACAGTGAGCAAACCAAAATGTCTATTGACGAATTAAGATTTCAAGACGAGCACGAATGCGAAGAATTACAACCTAATTATTATGAACAACAGTATTATGACCAAAATCAATTCCATGGGTTGATAAATGAAGGGCAACAACAGGTACAATCCATTCAAAATGAAGATGAACAATATCAAACTAGCTCAGAACCAAATGAAAATTTTCGGTTAACATCCCCGGACAACATCAATACATAGAAATAGCATACAAAGGTTACACATACAAATGCCTTATAGATACACACAATAAATATGATTAATAAAAATATATTTTCTCTTCCAATTCAGAATATCAATTGCGAGGTTTTGACATCAAATGGTTCTATTACATTGAACAACTTAATTATGTTAGCAAGCAATAGTATCTTTAGGACAAATGAACCATTTTATGTACACAATTTCTCTAATAATTACGATATACTTATTGGCAGATTATTGCACAATCAAATATAAATTACAAAACTAGCACAGTTATCCTTTTTGATAAAACATACAAATTAATTACTTCAAAATTAGGAAAAAAACCAAAACATTTATATTCAAAACACACCAGAACCAATTAAAACATCAACTCAGAAATAAAAAAAATAAATTTTGAATTGTTTCGATTAGATCATTTGAATCAGGAGGAAATTTTACGGTTGAAGAGTTTATTAAATAAATTCAAAAATCTCCAATATGAAGACGGAGGCCGTCTAACATTCACAAATACCATTAAACATGTACTAAACACAACGCATAACTCGCCAATTTATTTAAAATAGTACCCACTTCCTCAAACCCACGAAATCGAAGTCGAAAACCAAGTGCGAGAAATGCTTAATTAGGGATTAATTAGGGAAAGTAATTCTCCATACAATAGTCCTACCTGGGTAGTACCAAAAACAACAGATGCTTCCGGCAAAATTAAGTATAGAGTAGTAATCGACTATAGGAAGCTCAACGAAATAACTATTCCAGACAGATACCCAATACCAAACATGGACGAAATCCAATACAACTATCGATTAGGCAAAGGGATTTCATCAAATAGAAATGGACCCGAATCAATATCTAAAACTGCATTTTCCACTAAAAGCGGTCATTACCAATACCTTCGAATGCCATTTGGCCGCTATCTTTCAGAGATGCATGAACAATATTCTTCGACTGTTGCACAGTGGTTGATTCCATAGGCCGAAATTCTGAAATTGGTTACTTTTTATGTTAATTATAGTTCTAAACAGTGCTATAAAACGAACTGTATTTTCCATTTTGCTTTCTCCCATTCGTACGCGCTACGAATAGCGAGAGAAGAGATACAAAGAAAACACTTGGTCGTAGCAGGGAACGCAGCTTGAAAATTAGCCTGGACAAACAAATCAAATTTTTATTTTAAATCGCGTCCAATCCTTATCAAATAAAATGAACTTTGAAAAAGAAGGTATTTACTATAAAACTAAGTAATTTTTATGTCATAATATGTTGTGTTATTGTTTTAAATTAAGCGTGTCATCAGTGCCCTGCCGAGTGGTGTGTTTTTTTGTATACATAGATTTAAGATAGAGAAATAGTTGTATTGCCCGCCTCACCCATCAATGAAACCTTTTTATTAATACTTGCGTATGTTTTCTTAGTATATGTTTTAAATTTTAGCTGCAACTTTTTGCAACTTTGTGAGTTATGTGCTTTTTTGTGTGTGGATATTTTGTGTTTTGTTGTGTTCGTCATATTCGTTTGTGCTGTGAAGTCTCAATTGCTCAATTGTGAATTTTTAAATTGCATTTTTTAATTTGATAAAACTTATTTTTTAATATATAGGCAATTCACATCGTTGCAAATTGCAACGATTATATATTTTTGAGATCTGGTGCTCAGTAAAAGGTTCAATTCCTGATAAAGCTAAAATAGCCTATGATGTCCTACAGCAAAAATTTCAATCTCATGGCTATGAAGTCATTGAAAATCTTTTTAAAAAACTAAAAAGTTTACTGCACTGTGGAATAAATGTCACAATTTGAATATATACCGCTAAGTCAATTTAGTGCTTCATCCAATCGAGGACGTCCAAAAATAAGTCTAGCAGAGTGCTCGGAAAGAACGAAGCACGAAGTCACGGAACAAGGACGTTAAGAATTACCGCCTAAATCATACACGGAAAATGTCTCGTATAGCGACTAACCAAGATCTTATAAATCGTTTGCTATTATCCATTTATAACCAGGCAGCGAAATTTACCCACTAAATGCAAAACGATTCTTTCGAAATATGTTCTTGATTTGTTAGAATAATTTTTGTCATAATCTACTGTTTTCCATTGTTTTATTTAATTTAGTTTAATGTATTATTAAGTCTACTTTGTATATGAACAACCTATTTAATTTTATTTTGTATATAGATAATTAAATTAAAATAACTTATATTTTATTAATATTGGATTTTGTTACCATAAAAGTATGCAATTGATTTTTTGTTATAAAAATCTATTTTCTGATGTTTTCGGGCTTTAACGAATGGTTTTTGCCTTACTTTTATGATTTTCTGCATGCTATTGGGTCTATCTAGCAGTACAGAAAATTTTAGCTCTCTATTCCAACTGGAAGTATTTTTGGCCGCCGTTCCCATACTAGATCAACCACTGTGCGTTGCTCAATTAACACTGTTTAGTGTATTTAGACGACATTATAATTTTTTCCACATCCCTTACTGAACATCTAAATTCGTTACAATTAGTTTTTCCAAACTTGCAGAATCTAATTTAAAGTTGCAGTTAGACAAATGTGAATTCTTAAAAAAAGAAGCCAGTTTTCTTGGTAACATTGTAACCCCTAATGGCATAAAACCAAATCCTCTTAAAGTTAAAGCCATAGTTTCATATCCAATTCCTACTAAAGTAAAAGAGATCAGAGCTTTCCTTGGATTAACTGGTTATTATCGTAAATTTATTCCAAATTACGCAGACATAGCAAAACCAATAACCAAATGTTTAAAAAAACGCAAAGATAAATACACAAAATCTCGATTACATAGAAGCATTCAAAAAACTTAAAGCTTTAATTATTAGGGAGCACATTATCCAATTGCCCGATTTCGAAAAAAAATTCACCTTAACCACGGATACCAGTAATTTAGCCCTTGGGGCCGTGCTTTCTCAAAATGTTCATCCAATATCCGTTATTAGCAGAACACTTAATGAACATGAATTAAATTACAGCGCTATCGAAAAGGAATTACTCGCCATAGTTTGTGCTACTAAAACTTTTCGACATTATTTACTAGGACGACATTTTCTCATTGCTAGTGACCATCACCTTCTTAGATGGTTGCATACCATAAAAGAACCAAATGCCAAATTACAAAGATGGAGGCCAATGAGGTGCAATTTGGACTACGTCATATGCGTTTGACCAAACCTAGGGCGACTCTCCGTTCGGACTTGGTTAAGAGGTGGTTTGTTTTATATTTTTAGCTTCTTTAAGAGTTCAGCTTTCTAGATCAACCTTCTGACAATCGATTTGCTTGCCTTAACACTAGTTTTTTGTATTATTTTGCCGGTCGACTCGTGGGAGTCGGTATCCTGTCGAAGTATAGCTCTGCGATCTGCTTAACTAATAACACGGTTTTTACTTTTTTGGAAGGTTTTCCATTAGATTTCTTATTTAAAAGAAAATTAGCAATGGTTTTGCGATGTTGTTCAATTTTTTCGGCGATTTTGTGAAAATAAAGTTCGCAAACCGATTTTCGATTTTTCCTGCGGAGATAAAATAAATCCTCTGCCCATATTGTATATCAATTAAAAGAAAATAGTTTAATTAAACAGCAAAAAAAATTTGGTTGCTGTGCTAAGCAAATTAATAAAGATATTTAAAATAATGTTTGGGATGCGCTATCCTGATGACGCAGTTTTAGCGGACGAAAAAATCGGTTTTTTTAGTTTTTAATTTATTAAAAACACATACAAAGTCCAACTGAATTCTATTATATGTTTTAAGTTAGAGAATTAACCAAGGTATTTCGGAAAAAAATTGTACTGTTCTATCTTTAATGGTTTAGAAACTATTTCACTTCAAAAGAAGCTACTAAGGGGTGCGCTAACCTGGTGACGCGCAGTGTATGTAAATAACAAATTAGATTTAGTAGTAGGTTTCACTGGAAATTGCTACTCCTGCTCTGTAAATATAAGTTATAAAACTTACCTATTGTCACAAGACAGATCGTAAATAAAATATAAATAAAAAAAAAAAACACTTCATTAATTAAATGACGTAGTAGAGTTTGTGAATGAAGGACTGAATAAACTTCCCAACTACCAAAATAACCGCAATAGTATTGACACACTTGTTTGCGAACTCATGCAATTTATTGAGTACATTGAAGACATAGAAATGGGCATGCAACTTTCACGTCTCGGACTTTTTAACCCAATGTTACTAAATTACGACAAACTAGAAAGCATTAACAGTCAAAACATACTTTTAATCAAATCATCAAGTTGGATTGACCACAAAAATAAAGAACTACTACTTATTTCACATATCCCTATTGTCTACAAGACCATTAACACCATTAAAATAATTCCTTATCCCGACCATAATGGGTATCAGTTAGACTATTCAGACCAACAATCATACTTTGAAAATAAATAAATAATGATGAAAATAAATAGGCTTAATTGAATTAAGAATCAAAGAAAATCTAAACTAATGATACTGTTAAAGTTGCAACGGACGTAGCAAGGTATGCAGCTTCGTGATTTTGTAATATATCACCTTGTAATATATCACCTGGCCTGGTCGGTATCTTGGAGTGGGAGTAACTAGTGGGTCCTAAAGAGTCACCAAGTCTTCGGCTATATATATTCATCCTTAAGCGTAGCAGCCATTAGGATCTGCTGCTGTCACGCCCACCTTACCATGATTCCGCAGCCTCCTAGCTGTTGATAAACAGAATCCCTTGTGACACGCCTCTAGGTCCTATCCTTCATCCTCCCCGACTTTGAGTCCTGCATGGTCCCCAATTGAGAAAATTAGAAATTCATAATTAACTTATTTTATTCTATAAAAATTCATTCGTACACGGCCTACTCTTCCACTAAATCCAATAATACAAGTATATATACATATAAAATAATCTATTATATATATATAAAAGAAAGTCGTGTTAGTTACACCACTTATAACTCAAGAACGGCAGAACAGATTTGGCTGAAAATTGGTCGGGAGATAGCTTAGAGCCAGGACACGGACATAGGATACTTTTTATCCCGTTTGATAGCGTTCGCGTTATATTATACTCCTCCGAAATAGCTTCACTTATAATAATGTAGTTTTCAGTATAAGTAAGTAGGCTTTGAGCTTGACGTATCGTACACATATGTGTTTGCCATGTGCCCCAGGAATAGGGCCCTGCCGACAACTTTTTTTTCTTTTATTGACAATGTATTTCCAAACATTATTTCTAACTACAAAAATAATGAATGGTTGAGTGAACGAGCACTTTTAGATAGATGACCTGAACTACATAATTTAAAATAAAATCATTGAAATAATACATTCATTTAAATGCGTTACAAATGAAGATGAAGCCACAAACTATCCAGTATAATTCTTAAACTCTTTGGGTGTGCCACCGCACAATTTACGCCTAAAGGTTGGCTCTGTTGTAATCATGCTTCGAAACATAAATCAACCAAAACTGTGAACAATGTAATTTACGCTTCAATAGGTGAGGAAGTTCTTATTCCAAGGATCCCGATGATCCCAACGGATATGCAATTTGAATTAAAAAGAATTCAATTTCCGATACGTCTTGCATTTGCCATGACAATCAACAAATCACAAGGCCAATCCTTAAAAGTTTGTGGTTTAAGTCCAGAACATTCATGTTTTCCCCATAGTCAGTTATACGTGGCATGTTTACGGGTCGGAAGACCATCTGCGTTATTTGTTTTTACGCCTGATAATAAAACAAAAAATGTCGTGTATCACAAGGCACTTAAGTGAAGAGCAAACTATTTTTTCCAATAAAAAAAATCTGCACAATCTTATTTATTGCCATTAAGGCGGAATTAAGGTGGGGCAAAACAACGTTTGCCAGGGCTACTAGTAGAGGTATAAAGTAATATAAACTTAAAGTAAAGTATAAAAGTTGAAAATATAAGATGGGAGCATAATAACATAAAAGATAGATTTATGCAATTATTTCAAAAGTCGGCTTCAATTCAAGAGAAGCTGCATTCTTTGCAGTTATATTTAATTCATTTCTTTTCTTTCAATTTTATAGTTTTCGATACCAATTCTAAGCCAATCAGCCAAGACAGCAACCTTTTTTTTTCTCTTATTAGATGTGGATCGTATGTGACGTTTTAAATTTAAAGGCCAAGGGCAAGAACAGCTGGCGAATTAATGTAGGTCATGGTCAAGCTTAGCAAGGCAGGGGGAGGAAAAGAGAAAGAACATAACCGATCATCGGTTCACTTACTCATATGGTTATGCCAAGATATAGGGATTGCGTTAAGGAAGGCACAATATAAAACGTAATATTCTTTTTAATTCCTTTATGTTCTACTATAGTTTTAAATTTACCAATAATTTCTTGAGCTTAACCTCCAGCTGAATGAACTTTGGTGAACATTTTTCTAAACTCTACTCCATTCTCCACCAATTCCTTTGCGAGTTCAGCATACGGACGACGATCATGCCCTACAATTGCCGACATAATATCTCGCTGTTCCATTTGCAATTCTCTATAATATTTTCTTTGCCTAAGATTAGAGCGATTTTTTCTTTTTGATCTAATATCTATTATATTACGTCTCAAAGATAAATCTGGTGCTATTTCCCTCTCTGTGGCATCGGATAGATCTGCCTCTGAATCGGATTGATCACTTAATCGGTACTGGTGGCTTTGTGGGACATCTGTTTGCGTGCCCCTTTCATGGGTGCACGCGCCTGGATGTTTTTTGTCTGATTGGATTTCGGACAAAATGGCTTATAGGTTTCAGGTTGGCCACAACCAGAGCAAAACACCCTTCGCTCTGCTAGACATTCTTGATATCGTTGACCGCTACCTTTGCAGTTCCAGCATATTAAATTCAAGGCTGATATTTCCTCCTCACTATGAGAGTCGTATCCTCCCGTTGCTTCCACGGCCTGTACCAAATGGCGTGGTGCAGGACGAGGCTTATTGTGACCACTTCCCACAGATTGCATGACAGCTTCTCTGATCCTAATTAAATGGCGTAGTTGACCGACACTTGGAATACGCTCGTACAGCAACTCATGTTGGATCTCCGGCAACGTAAATACTCGTAAATACTGCACGTAAATACTCCAACAGAGAAGACTCCGGCAAGGGCACAGTCAGTTTATCTGCCAGTACTACGATCTCATCGTGAAATTCATCGAAGGACTCTTGCGGCTCTTTTTCCTGCGATCTATAGATGCCCTAATATAAACATCGGTATGCTCATCCTTAAACTGTGTCAGCATGGCGTTCCTAAGATTTCCCCAAGTCATAACCCTGGTGTTCCTATGATAACGCCAAAACTAATCACTAGCACTTCCCTTAAATAAATTGCTTATATAACGTGTAAGCAACTCAAAATCACCACCGAGAGTGAAAGTCGTCGACGGACAACGCGGATCTTCCTGAAAATCTTAACTTCCAGCTTATTAATATTTGGCTAATGCGCTCTGGTCGAAGGTCCACTCCACTCGGAGCATTAATGGCTGCCGAGTTTATCATTCCACTAGGGTGTTCCTGTGGTGATGCTTCATTTGGTTGCCTATTTCCCAAAAATTCTGATCTAAAATTAGCGAACATGCCTTGAAAGCCATTAGCGATTTCTTGGACGATCCTATTAGACTGCTCCTGAGTAGCTTGTGTCAGGATCTCAGCCTGCCTTGTCGAAACTGCGGCCATTTCCCTCGCAATCATTTTTTGTAACTTACTCGGCGATGGGGATACGGTATCGCCTATATTATCCACATTTTCAGTCTCTGGCCCCTGATTCCTATTCTGTGACCCTGACCCAGATGAAACATTAGCTAAAAGTTTTGCCGCGGCTGCTGCAGCAGCAGCGTTTGCATTTTGCTTCCTCGTCTCTGGAGCCATTCTTTCCTTCAGATTGTGAAACATCTCGATCTGTATAAATTATGTGGGAGTTAGATCTGAGTCACCACATTTTGTACTGAGTTCCAGGGCTACAAAGTAGTAAAAAAAGGGGTCAAAAAACAGTTCAGAAAAAGCGACATAGCTCCTGAACCTGACGTCCCACATCCAGGATCCATCTGAAATCTGAAAGCGGAAAGACCTTTCATTAAATCCCAATTTCAACTTTGGTATACGCGCGGTTTCTCTGTTATTAGCGTTTAAAAAGTGCCAAAATAGGTCATTTTAGGTACTTTGAGGGCGATTTCCTCAAAACTGGGACGTGATGGAAACTTTTGGGTTTCGGACTAGTAATATACAGACCGAGATCTTTCACAATCTGAAGGTTTTATTCTCCGTACTTTTTCTTGTCGACCTGTGTAATTGGGCCGAATATTCCACTCGCTTTAAACACAAGAAACAATCTGCTTCTTCGTCTGGTGTTAATTTTTCGCAACTGCGAGCTAAATGCATCGCCAGAATAATTCATCGCCAGAATAATTCTGGCTCTACTTTAGTTTTTTTTCTTTCAGTGTAGCAGCTTTCGGGGGGTCTTCTCTTTCCTTTTCTTTGTCCCTTTTTCTTTAGCACAATGCAATTAGTTTTATTTTTTCCCCTTTTTATACCCGCTACCCATAGGGTAGAAGGGTATTATAACTTTGTGCCGGCAGGAAATGTATGTAACAGGTAGAAGGAGGCATTTCCGACCCTATAAAGTATATAGCCATGTCCGTCTGTCTGTCTGTTCGACCGTTTTTGTTATGTTTGCACGCAGATCAAGTTTGTTTAAAATTTTTACCACGCCCACTTCCGCCCCCGCAAATCATCAAAAAGCGTATCGAATTCGGGTATGTACATTAAGAACTAAAGTCTGTGTGATTCCTGAAAATTTGGTTGCGATCAGATAAAAATTGTCGAAGTTATTAAAGAAATAATTTTGTATGGCCACAAACGGCCGCTGCAGCATGCCTCATTTGGTTGACCAACTAGACCAACTAAATATTCTTACCAGTTCTTGATTGGAATCGGAAAAGGATCTTATAAGAATTCGAGAACCAATTTTAATATATGGTAATAAATATAAGCCGTTCAAAAATGTATTAACTATTTATTATGGGTAGCGGGTATCTCACAGTCGAGCTCACTCGACTATAGCTTTCTTACTTGTTTTTATTATTCCTGAATATTAATTTTAATTTCATGAAAATCGGACGACTATATCCTTTAGCTTCCATAGGAAAATAAAACAAAAAACCGTAACTTTGTCAGTTTTCAACATATTTTCATCAAAGTTGAGATTTAGCCGTTTTTTTTATTCCTGAATTTTGGTTTCAATTTCATGAAAATCGGACGACTATATCCTATAGCTTCCATAGGAACAATCAGGAAAATAAAAAAAAAAACCATAACTTAGCCGTTTTTCAAACCATTTTCATCAAATTTGAGATTTGGCCACTATTAAATATTTCAGAATTTCAATTTTTTTTTTTTTAAGTCGGACGACTATATCCTATAGCTGTCGTAGGTGCAATCGGAAAAAATATTAACTTTGTCAGAAGTTTGCAACGTAGTGAAGGTGACATCTCCAAACCTATAAGATATATACATACACTCCTGCACAAAATGATACGACACAATAGCACGCTCTCAGAGAAGGCGTAGTGAACGGGTTCAAGCGCGCGAACGCCTAAATGATGCAGCAGCTCATTTACAGACTATGGAAAATTCTGGCGAGCGACGGCGATAACAGGTGCGAAACACTGCAGATCGTGCTACCTGGAGAGCAGTCCAAGAAAAAGGAGCGCCAGAGAGAGTTCGGGATGCTGCAGCTCAAGCACTCGCCCGTGAAAAACCAGAGACAGGACGGCGGCAGCAGGAGCAAAACACTGAGGATCATGTCAACTGGAGAACGCTCGAAGAAAATCGAGCGCCAGAGCGTATTCGGGATGCTGCAGCTCATACACTTGCCCGTGAGAATCCGGAGACACGACGGCGGCAGCCGGTGCAAGACACTGCGGATCATGCCAACTGGAGAACGCTCGAAGAAAATCGAGCGCCAGAGCGTGAACGGGATGCTGCAGTTTAGAGCCGATCTTTCCGCGGACGAAAGATAGGGTCAATGGGAACGCAATCGCCATAGGACCCGAGCCACTGCGAGGGAACAATATATAAGAAATATTAAGGTAGGCCCAACTGAACGCTGTGTATGTTGCGGGGGAACATGGTTTCCATGTTGTTTAAATAAATTTTCGATATCTACCAAATTTACGAATTTGAATGCTGACAACGCATTTTATTTAAGTAGGAAATTTCCAAGTCCGAGCAACAAATATCCGTTCTATAGCACGTGTCGTCAGAGTGTTTCAAAAGGTAAATTACCATCCCTTTGCCTCTCAAATGGCTTTGATTTCCCAGATATTCCTGATTGCCTTAAAAATTTAACATGCCTGGAGGAGCGCCTTATTTCTCCGAGAATTCCTTTTATGCGAATTATCTCCCTAGACTATGAAAGGCAATGCGGAATAAGAGGTGCAGTAGTTAATGTTCCGATTTCGGTACCTGATACTGTAAGCGCACTTCCCCGTTCCTTTAATTCGACTCATGTCATTCAGGTTCATCTTAAAAGGAAATTAGAGTATTATTATTATTAGATTTGACCCAGTTACATGCTCCCGATACTTTGACTATAGGTTTCGGCAATTAATGAAATTGTTTAAAAGCTTCGAAATTTTTGGCGAGTACACTCTCGTCCATTATTATTGGAGGATCGAGTTTCAGCACAAAGGATCGCCCCACTCTCATGGAATGTACTGGCTTTCTGGCGCTCCAAAGCTGAAAGGTCCAGAAAACTCCAATCAAGTTGTGAGTTTTTTTGATCGTTATATTACCACAACCGGGGACGATCCTGAATTGCAAGAGGTGATTCAATATCAGCGCCATAAGCATAGTTCTTCGTGCTTAAGAGAACTGCGTGGCCAGGAATTCCGCAGATTTCAAATGCCATACCCTCCAATGCCTGAAACAATGGTTTTGTTTCCATTAGAAGAAAATGAAGCCAATGTTCAACATTATAAAGAACTGTTTAAAAAAATTAAGGAGCTTTTAAAGTCGAGTTCCGATGAAGAAGCAGCCATTTTTAAAATTTTTTGACTATTTTTTAACTCACTTGGAAATAACTCTCAAGCAGTATAAGTTTGCAATCCGTTCCAGCTTAAAAAAACCTCAAGTGTTTCTCCGCCTTGAATTTTCCGATAGGTTGGTAAACGCGTATAATAGGGATATCCTTGGCCTACATAGGGCAAACATGGATATACAATTTATCTTAGATGCGTTTGCCTGTTGTAGTTATATAATTAACTACATAAACAAATCCAACCGGGGCGTTTCGCAACTGCTTCGAGAGGCAATGACTGAAATAAGCCATGGAAATATTTCAGTCAAAAGAAAATTGCAAAATCTCGGCAGAAAGTTCATAAACGCTACGGAAATATCAGCCCAAGAAGCAGCGTACAATATATTAAGACTACACATGTCTGAGGCAAGTGAAGGTAATATTTTTATAAACACTTGCAATCCAGATAAAAGGGTTCGCATAGTGCGATCTAATAGGGAATTAGAGCAGCTTTCTGGGAATACAACTGATATTTTTGAGCAAAATTTACGTGCAAAGGCATTGAGACTTGGAATCGATATGCCTTGAAGAATTTGCAGCTTGTTACAAATATTCCAAGAACGTCCGATCAGAACCGTCTAACGAATTGGAACGGGATGAAGAAAATCCTATTGCTGACCAAAGCTACCAACAGATATATGGTTAAAAGAAGAATTTAGGGCCTTGGCAGTACCAAACGTCGGACAAAACAAAACAAACAAAAAAAGTAATCCAGAAGATGGCGAACTTCAACTTATTAGACTCCCCCCATTGGAATCTAATGACAACCTGTGCTCGCTTTCCAGGTCGCTTAACTTTAAGCAAAGCCAGTATTATGCCCACGTAATGCATAATATAGCGGCAAAAAAAACGTTTTATGAATATGTTGGCGGAGGGGCTGGAGTAGGGAAAAGCACCTGATTTGAACGATATATCAGTATATAAGTTGGCGGGCTAATAAGCTACTGTTAGCAACTGATTCAGCAAAGGTGTTACTATGTGCTCCTACTGGAAAAGCAGCTTTTGGAATTGGAGGACTTACACTTCATTCCGTTTTCTCACTTCCAGTGTATCAAACATCAGGTCCTTTAAGACCCTTAAGTAATGACTCCTTGACCACAATGCATTGTAAGCTAATTGACCTCCAATTAATTATTATAGACGAAATCTTAATGGTTGGATCCAAAACATATTAAGGATATTTAGACCAAAAACTTCGACAAATCTTTAGGAGCCAAGACGTAATTTTTGGGGGTAAGTCAATTATAGTGTTTGGAGATCTAAAGCAGCTTAGCCCAGCTGGAGATCGATGGATCTTCTTAGAAAATATTTCAAATCCATATAATATCTTGGCAGGGACTTACTTGTGGAGTAATTTTAGGTTTTTTGAGTTAACCGAAATAATGCGGCAACGCGAGAGCTTTTTAGGCAGAGAGTTGTCCCACCAACCGAAGTTCCTGATGACGCTATCCACTTATTTTCCTCTGATGAGGAGGTTAACCAATATAATGCCTTAAATCTGGCTCGAATCGCCACAGAAGAGTTCGTTTTAACTGCCATAGATGCTGTAAGATCAGCTAGCATGTCAGTAAGAAACAAAGAAATAACTCTCAGAAATGCTCAAAATATGAAAACGTCCGAAACCCAGGGACTGCTATACATATAGCAATAGCTATAATATAGACACAAATGATGGACTGGTAAACGGGGCAACAGGCCAATTAATGCAAATCGACAACTGCATTGTTAACAACGTTGGATTGGTAACAAAACTTTGGATTAAGTTTTCAGATCCATCAGTTGGTGCCGCGGCCAGATCAAAAGTTAGGAGAAATGATCACCCAGATTGGACTCCTATTCAAAAAAAGTCTCCAATCTTTCAATGTGGAAGCTCAGGACATTCTTCGGTTGATCGGAAGCAATTTCCTGTTGTTCCTGCATAGGCTTCAACAATTTATAAAAGCCAGGAAGCAACCTACAGCAAAGTCGCAGTACACTTTAAAAGGGGCAATAAGAGAGCTTCGCTTTACGTAGGGTGCAGCAGAGCAACAAACGCAACGGGTCTTTTCCTTTTAGGATACTTTGTTCCGCCAACTAGATTTGGAGCTACAAATGTTCAAGCAGAGCTCGAAAGCTTGAGAGGTGAAAAGGCCTTGACTGCGCTATTCGATTTCTGTATTAATGGTCTTGATAATGCCAATTCAATATATTATTACAATGTGCAGTCTTTTCGCGCTCATCGCGAAGACATTGCCAATGACAAACTTATTTGTTCTGCTAACTTCTTATGTTTTGTTGAAACCTGGACTCTACCCGAGGAAGAGTACAATTTAAGCGATTTCAACATTATAGGAAGAATTGATAGCAATCGTAATAATGGTATTGGAAAAAACGGAATACTCTTATATTCTAAACAAAGTATTTCGCAAAATGTTCAATTTCTTTTTGAGACAAAGACATCGACAAACACTAGTTCAACCTACCAATAGATTGCATTCAAATATCTTGACACGTCAGTTGTAATTGTTTATAGGAGTCCCGGATTTCCTTTTGCAAGATTTCGAAATGAAATTAAAGCTGACGTCGAAAGAGTACGCAGAAATGAGGATAATAATAAAACCGTGATATTATTAGATTTTAATATCTCCTGATCCACAACGAGAGATGTTCTGGAAGAAATTCTCAATGAATTTAATCTTTTCTCACAGAATAATTCTCCCACAACAAAACATCTTACGAATATAGATTGGGTATATTCTGACACTCGAATTCCAAATTTTTCTGCCATAACCTATCAAACCCCTAATAGCCATCATGATGGCATATTCTGTAAATATAGCTTGTAAGTTGTAAGATAAATTGTAAGATTAATTAAATTAAAGATAAATTAATTATATGTACTGACTTTTAAATATTGTCTTGTAAATATATTCCCTTCATTTAATATATAAATGAAACATTTTTGAAATTTATAAGTTTATAATTAGCTTTAGTTCCCCCTCGTGGATTGAGACCTTGTCGTGGTGTAGGGGCTTAGTACGTGAATTTGGAACAACAAATATCATTAAAACTAACCGCAATCCTTTAATATAACATTTTTAAATTACTTAATTTCTGCAAGGGTATTTAAACTTCGGCTTGCCGAAGTTAGCTTCCTTTCTTGTTATCTTTAGCTCATTGGACTTTCTGGCAATCTACAGTTGACACCATTAACAAGGTGGAACGCTTCTATGACACTTTATACGCTGCCTTTGACATGTATGTCCCATCGTTTTCCTCACCCTTGGTTTTCTCGTCGACTTTTCTATCTTAAAAATTAAAAGTCTAGACATTGTAAGAAATTTTCTAGGACAAGGTTGCAGGCCGACCTCTTCAGATAATTGACAGCCCGCACTGACTTCTTAGCTCACAAATCTAAGTCTTACAAAAATCACCTAAATCGGTGTAGAAACGAGTTGCAGGCTAACCCTAAGCGTTTTTTAATTGTCTTAAATTCAATACTGAATCGGCTTCCAATGAGCGAACTAATTCGTCAAATTTTTCCAGACTACGTACTCATCTATTGGCTTTGATACAACATCTTCGTGTCAATATCCTCCTCCGCACTCTAATTGCATTTTTATGCCCATCATCCGCGAAGATACTGTTTTTCAGAATCTCAAAACATTAATGCCTTCCTTTTCTTCTGATCCAGATCTTGTACCTAGCTGTGTTTTATAATTCTTTATGTCGACCACTGTCTATACTTTTCAAGATGTCCCTTCAACAATCATTTTTTCTCGAAAGGTGGAAGGAATTTTTCATCATTCCTCTCCATATAAAGAGAAGCAAATTCAACATTGAAAACTACAGAGGGATTGGAAAACTTAGTGCTATTTCTAAGTTATTCGAGCTTCTTATTACTGCGCAGCTGCAGCACCAATGCCGATAAATAATCTCCCCCTCGCAGCACGGCTTTATGAAACATAGATCAACAACGTCTTCAAACCTTCTCTAATTTGGTGCTATCATTAGAAACACTTTCAAGATGAATTCCCAAACTAACGTTGTCTTCACTAATTTCAGCAAAGCTTTTGATTAGTTTGATCTTCATAGACTACTGAAAAAATTATCACTTTTGGGTTTTCCTGTTTTATTGACCAACTGGATTACTACTTATTTATCCAGTCGTACTCAACGCGTTGCCTTTAAGTGCTTTTTCTCAAACGGGGTTCTTGTAACTTCCGGTGTTCCTCAAGGGAGCCACCTTGGGCCACTTCTGTTCATCATCTTGATCAACGACTTGCCTGAAGTCGTTCTACACTCTCATGTGATGATCACGCAGATGATGTAAAATTATGTTTGCCACTGACGAGTTTTCATTCACATACGCTTCTGCAAACTAACCAGAATAACATGCAATCCTGGTGCACAAACACCTTGCTGTTCCTTAATAACTCCCAATGTAATTTTATGTCGTTTTATCGGAAGAATTGTTCCCACTCGACTTATTGTATAGGTGCCACTCACTTGTTCGTCCCATTTTGAATACTGTTCTTGTGTATGGTCACCCATATATAGTATATGAAGTATCAAGACCTTATTGAATCAGTTCAGAAACAATTCCTTCTGTGCGCTCTTTGGGCATTTAACTGGGACCCACATCATCGCTTCATACACTGACAGACTGAGCCTCTTAAGCCTTCCCACTCTTAAAGATCGTCGAGTGTGCCACGGTTTGATGTTCCTATTTAAACTAATATATGGACATATTTGCAAAAAATGTTCTATTAAATCAATTAAGTCTTTCTGTCCCTGTAAGATCCTCACGTCATTTTCGTCCAATAGACCTATGCGAGGAACTTCGATCAGCATGCTCCTTTCCGTTTTTTGTGTTCTCTATACAATAATTATTAATTTCTGTCACATGTTGAACTGTTGTAGTGTTTGCACATATGAGTTCTTATTACAAAGTGCAACACGATTTTTGTATCTTGAATGAGACAAACCTTTTCTTATAGATTTTTGGACGCTGAATCCGAATCTGTAATCGCGGAAAGTACATAAGCTTTCCAGGATACAGTTTACACAGGGCGGACTTCCCGGGTGCGATTTCTAGGGGCGGAGCAGCTATTCCCAATGCCCGATGCGATTGGGACTGCTACAGATTGCGAGGATTGTGTCAGAGCGGATAGGAGAGGAGCTGCAATTGTGGAAGCTCTGGACAACTTGGAAGCGGAAGTGTTGGCCACAGGAAGACCCACCTGTTTCTCCTGTAATGGCGGAACTCCCTTTGCTTTGGATTTCGCACTCTTGAAAGGTCTTCAAGGTCGTAGGCTGACTATTGAAGACTCCTTTGAGCTCAGCTCGGATCACATTCCGCTTATTGTCAGTCTCCACCTCCCATGAAGCTTCACTGTGCCTAGGAAGCTGCTCCTGCCCACTGGATCCGAAATCAGGTCTTTCCAGAGGACGCTGGATGACTCCATTCACCTTAATATGGAGATATGCACGGCGGAGGATCTGGATGATGCTACACTTCTGCTGGAGGCTAAAATCTGGGAAGCATCAGAGCAAGCGGCGCCTCCCTCAGGTATTCACCCCAGGAGAGCCTGCTCTTCACTACCACCGGAAGTTAGTGCTCTTCTGGCGATGAAACACCGACTTATGAGGGAGTATGGCAGAACCCACGACCCAAGGACTTTGCGTGTCTACCGCAGGCTGGGAAATCGAGTCCGGAAGTTGCTCAACCAACTGAGGGAGGAGTTGTTGGGCAAGGAGCTGGAGGAGGCTACTCCGGATAAGGATTCCGACTTCGCGCTGTGGAGAATCGCGGGCAGAAGTAAGAGACAGGCCACCCCCAAATACCCAGTGAAGAAAGCGGATGGGACTTGGGCCAAGTCTCCGCTTGAACGTGTCGAGGCTTTTGCCGAGAGTTTGGAGGAGCGGTTCACTCCATTCATAACTGCGTCGAGGAAGAGAGTCGAAAAGGTTCATGCAGCACTAGAGGAACCTCACCAGATGACGCCTCCAATGCGCCCAACTCGGCTGCCTGAAGTCCAGGCCAAGATAAAGCTGAAGCACCGGAAGTCGCCAGGAGCGGATGGCATTTCCAGCCGAGTAGCAAAATTCTCAACTACCAGGAATATTGCTGCCGGAGTTCCACAAGGTAGTGTACTGGGCCCTACACTATATAACTTGTTTGCGCACGATGCCCCACTTCATCTGAGCTCAAGATGCGTGTGTGTAGCGACATATGCAGATGACACTGCAATCCTCGCAAGGTCCAGCTGCGTCTACAGTGCCACGGACAAACTTCAGATACTTCTGAAGAGGTTTGAGAACTGGGCCTGTAGATGGAATGTGGCCATCAACACAGATAAGTGTGCGGTGGTCACATTCGCCTTGAGGAGAGACAAATGTCCAAGGGTCTTTTTTCATGTTGCCGCAACGCAAGGAGCACACATACCTGGGACTGGTCCTGGACAAGAGGCTGACGTTCGCGCCGCACATTAAAAAGACAAGGGCCAATTTGGAAAACACTGAAAGGCGTCTAAACTGGCTAACTTTCCCGAAGTCGAAGCTGAGTCTTAGGTGCAAGGCACGCCTCTACCAGTCCCTGCTAGCCCCGATTTGGCACTATGGAGTGACAATCTATGGCACTGCGGCCAGGACGCACTTAAAAAAGATGCAAGTCTTCCAGGCTAAATTCCTTAGTCGAATCACTGGAGCGCAGTGGTATCTAAGAAATGCTGATATACGAAGAGAATTAAAAGTCCCTGCAATAGGAGATTATAAGAACACCCTAGCTGCTAGACACAGAACCAGAACAGTCACCCAAACCTGCTGCCTAGGACCAGGAGACGCCTGAAGTGGGTCATAATCCGGGAGCTGCCAACCCGGCGTATAAACTAATTTTTTATTAACATTGTTATATATTCGCTATATAAAATTGTTAAATAATAATAGATATGTAGTAAAATAAGTTTAGCAGCAAACTTGCATACAACCAAATAAACAAAGAAAAAAAAATAAATTTTAATGAACTAAACAAAAATTCAATTTAAAAATTTTAATACCAACTATAATTAACACTTCCATAACAGTTGAAACTGGTGATGAACCGGAATCAACCAAGAATCACAAGAATCTGAAGAACTAAACCCTAAATCAATCTCTTTCTCGCTTCCAAGTGAATGGTCGTGTTTTTTTCTTGCGCTCTTGTTTTTGTAAAATTCTTTACGTTAAAACCTCCGGGGTTTGTTTAAAACTTCTACTTTGTGTTCTATATACATGGTAGGTAGGTAAAAGTGGTGAGGCTACCCTGATAGCCTCCAATTAGAGCTGAGCTCCGTTTTGGTCCACACCCTCGACTGTCGTAATCGGCGCCTTCACTTCAGTACCAGACAGTGTCGTTCAGGTACGCTAGGATGGCATTCACTGATTGCCGCCCCACCTCCCTTAGCGACCCTAGCTGGTGAGCTCCGAAGTGTCGGGCTCTAAGATGGTTGAATGCCGGGCAGTGACACAACAGGTGCTCCGGTGTCTCCTTCTCGGTTTCATCTTTGCAGCTTTTGCAATATGTGTTATGGGGAAGGCCCATTTTACAGACATGACCTATTGGCCAATGCCCCGTGAGGGTTGACGTTATTATTCTGATGTCCTTTTTGCTTTTCGAGATCAGGTCTGCTGTCCTTCTCCTATTGTATTCTGGCCAGCATAGCCTAGATCTTCTGTTCTCGGTCATCGTTGACCATTCTTTTCTGGCTAGTCGTTTGAAATGGTCGAGGATTTCCCTCTGTTACCATCTCCGCCAATCTGGTCTCGACCTTCTCCCATTTCTCCGCCAGCAGGCACCAGGCGTCGTTGAGCTCGTCCACCAGTGCCATGGCGAGGCTGTTTCTAGCCACCTCGCTGAAACTCTTCGCGGGCCTGCCCTTGGAGCCCCCTTGGAATCTTATGCTCTCTTCGGAGCGCTTCCGCTCACCTCTTGGGAGCGATTTCCCTTCGCCTGGGGAGGAAGGAATGCATCCGGGTGCTCCTTTTCGTACTTCTCAAAGTCCTCGATTACTGCCTGCAATCGGGCCTTGTCGTCTCTGTCGCGCTGGTCAGCTTTGCCCTCCTTTTCATTCTTGGCTATCTTAGCCAGAATGAAGCGGGCTTTATTGACCTGCGCCTTTCTCTGCTGGTGGATTAGCGATTTTGGCCTATCGCTAGCCCCAATAACCTTGGCGTGGCTCGCCTTGGTTATGGTGGATGGTTGTGACGTTTGGGGAGTGCTCGACTTGGCACTGCCCACCGAACTCGACGGAGTTAGTGTCTCGTCATCTGAGCGCAGCAACTCATCTTCGTCGATTTCGGAGATGGTTCGGGGTTTTAGGATTTAGGTCCGAAGCGGATTGATTTGTTGTATCCATTTTCATTAACGCCCGCGTTGCTCGACGAGGCGAGCGCGGCGGTACCGAGGGGTTTGGGGCTTTGAAGAAAGTCAACCGTGGCTTTGCCCCTAAGCAACGGCAAGGCAGTTCCGACCCGGGGTTGCCCGGCCCTGGGAAGGCTCCGTTCAAACACAGCTGGATATGCCCCTCAGCTGCGAACCTTATAGTCAGGGGGCACGGGTCGCTTCACACTCCTGACTTGAGGGAAGGCCTTTTCGAGACTTGTCCGGGTCTTGGAGTGGGATGGGAGTCATGGGATTGATCGGTAAGGGAGACACGGGAGTTTGCCGCTCGCATTAGCCGTACCGTAGTTCGTTTCCAGGAGGTACCACGCGGAGGACCTTCTCCGAGGAGAAGGTGATGTCTATCAATCTGACATCTGCCTGCGAGTCGACTTGATGCTTCAGTTGTCCAAGGAATATACATAAGCAGAGGCTCCGCTGATCTTGCCTTGGTCTGATGCCCCCTTACCACCCTATATACCACTCTATATACATAGTTCCCGTTCACTTCGCGTGTGCATGCAACTTGATCAACTTTATTAACTTTATTTACTTATTTAATACCTTTATTTCACAACTTAAGTGTGCTGCCAGTGTTTGTTCTTCTTGTGTTTTTTGCATTTCCTGCTCTGTCGCGATAGCTAAACGTTCTCTTAGCTCGCATACTCTCACACTCCGCTGCTCTCTAGCGCTTCAACTCTCGCGGTGCAGCTGCACTTTTCTTCTCATATCTTTCGCCCCCTCATCTATTGCTTCAAGTACAGTGGTAAGTCCAAAATAATGTCTTCCGATATCATTGGCTTCTCAAAAACCTGCAAAAAGGCAGTTTTGTCAAGTGATCTTCCCATCGGCTGCTGGCTGTGCGACAACATTCTGCACGCAAAGTGCATTGGGGTTGCCGGCAGGACTGTTGATGATGTAAGAAAAAACATAGGCTTGCGCTACTGTTGCGATGCCTGTCGTGACGTTGAAAGGGAAATGATGTCTTTCATGCGGCAAACCAAGGGCGGTTTTAAGGAGTTGTTACCGAGTTTCAACAAAACTCATAACATCTTCTTAGCGCTTGATAAACAATTTAATGGCCTTACGCTATTAAATAAGTCTCCAAGGCGCAAAAAAACTGCAACTGGAGTGCAGCAGGGCGACGGATCCCAACAACCTGCGGCGGGCTCTCAACAGCAGCCGCCGTTGACACTGCCTACGACCTCAGAATCAAATCCCAGTATTCTGAGGTCAAGTGTTAGGAAAGAGGCGGTATCTGAAGATTCCGTGGGACTAAACGTTCCACCGCTTATTTTATTTTCGTCTCCTATGGAAAATTTATCCGCGCAGGAACTATCGGCCAATATGGGCACTCCGTCTGTCTCCCCTCAAGCCCTCATCGCTATCCCACCTACGAAACAGATATTTGTTCAGTTATCAGTTACCAGGTTAAGCGAATATGCATAGCTGGCGGACATGAGGAAAGCAAAATAGAGCAATGAGTGTCAGGTCATATAGCTGGCAATAACCTACATACACAGTAGCAATAAATGTCAGGTCATATATCTGACAATAACCCACATACACAGTAACCCACATTAATAGTAACCCACATTATTTTGTTATACGATATTTGTTACCATAAGCATTTTGTACCTATATATACTGTTAAGTTTTCATTAATAATGTCAGTAAAAGTTCTACCTCACAACAGAGCTTTTATTCATGCATATGTGGCCAACACCATAGCCGTGTCTTCCATGCCCCAATCAACCTCATACAACCAATCAATCAAACCAATCAACCACACCCAAACACACTTCAAACCGTCCAACTAGTTCCAAGTGCTAGTTGCGACAACTGTAGGCAATAGTTCATGCACTATTTGCCAGGCATCTAAGCCTCAATCCAACATTTTGGTGACCCCGACGAACACGTCAACCGACGTTAGTCAATAGGAAAGAATCCGTAACTCTTGGGATCTTCCTACTGTTGTCTCACACACCAAATAAACCATTTGGTGACCCCGACATTTAACACAAAAAACAAATAAGGAAATATCCGTAACTCTTGGGATTTTTCGACAACTTTGACCAAAATCCTTTTTAGAAACTGTAAATTCTAAAAATCCCCCAAGTCTATTGAACATTTGTTGTTTTCCTTCGACCACATCACGTTTGCGAATAGGAGCGTATCCAGCTGTCAAAGCAAATAAAATACTCCCAACGGTCAGGAACAAAAACAATTTTCAATATGTCTAGAAAGGAGGAGCAAGCAGTCACAGAGGCGTTAGACTTGCAGGAAGAAATCAGTCAAGAAATATCGAAGCTGATCCGCAATTTTAAAAAAGACTCTGCGGAAAGAAAGCAAAATCCAACGTATTATAAATCAAAGTTGGCCGCAATCGATGAAGCATGGAATCGATTTGCGGATAATGACAAAAATATTCCAGCGGAATATTCCAGAATACGAAGACCCAGTCGAAGAAGGATACGACATGCAGTCGTTCCTCCGACTAGAAGGAGAAGTTCAAAGAGTCTTGGGGGCGCAAACAAGTGCATCAAACAATGAAGATTTACATTTGCCCAGAGTCAGCATCCCAAACTTTCATGGGGATCTACTCAAATGGACTCAGTTCTTCGACTTGTTCAAATGCATGGTTCACGATACCAACATGTCCACAGTCAGGAAGATGTGGTACCTCAAAACCACCGTAACTGGAGAGGCAGAAAGATTAATAAGGCATATTGATCTTAAAAAAGAAAATTACATGAGCGCATGGGAAATATTGGTTGACGCGTACAACAATCCCCGCCATGTAGCAGATACGATTCTCAATCGTCTCCTGCAGCATCATACAAACAGTGACGATCCAAAGTCATTAAAAGAGTGGTATATCACAACAATCGAGTCTCTAGCATCATTAAAGGGACTAGGCATTGATATATCCAGCTTGGATACAATCATAATTGCCATCATCATCAAGCAAAAACTGGATCTTGCAAATCGAGCCCTCTACGAACAATCGTTAGACGGATCACGAGAACTCCAAGGTCTCGATACAATGCTAAGCTTCCTGGATCAGCGAGTCCGAGTGCTGGGAACAGGAAAACGCAGTCAACAACTGAGAAAGGAGCAGAAGAGCCCATCATGCACTTCTGCCAGCGCTGGAAGGCAACCAAATTGTCCTTTCTGCAAACGGACTCATTGGCTATACAAATGCGATGATTTCTGCAGCAAAACCATACCCGATCGAGTCAATTGGGTTCAAAAACAAAAATTGTGTGTTAACTGTTTCAGCAGTGACCACAAGGCGAAAGATTGCCGAGGCCGTACGTGTTTTAAATGTGACAAAAAACACCATACATTGCTGCACCTAGAGGCCACGTCAGGTGCGGCAACAGAGCCAAAATCACCTTCTGTAGGTGCAGCAAGAAACAAAAGTTACAATCTGCTGGCCACAGTCAAGGTATTGGTCAAATCAAGCAATGGCCAGATGGCCACATTTCGAGCCTTGCTAGACTCAGGATCACAAATTAATCTGATCTCTGAGCGAATGGCCGCCAAGCTTTCATTAAAGCTCCACGGTGCATCATTGCGCATCGAGGGCATTGGAGGCAACCCAAAAACCAGTCGAGCTAGAGCAATCGTTCTCATGAAGTCGATGCATAATGATTTTGCTCAACAAGTAGAAGCCTTTGTGCTGCCGCATATCATAGCTGATCAACCAGCTCATGAATTAATTGCCTCACAATTACAAGTCCCAAACAACGTCACTCTGGCTGATCCAAACTTTGACAAACCAGGAAAAATTGACATGCTTATTGGCGCAGAACATTATTATTCTTTGCTTCTACCAAATCAGATGCTGATGACGCCAGAAGACCCAATTCTTCAAAATACAAAGCTTGGAAGGATTGTGGCCGGGAAAATTCCTGCTGAGCACGACTCAGCGGCATTTTGTGCAGCGGCAACCACAGAAGAGAAGGTGGATACGCTACTAGAGCGATTTTGGACACTAGAAAACCTAGACACCAAAGAAAAGGCTCGATCTCCAATAGAAGCTCATTGCGAATCTCATTTCGTAGCGAATCTACAGGTTGCAATAGATGCAAAATTCATTGTGAAACTTCCATTTTCTGAAGGAACTTCAGCCCTGGGGGCATCTCAGAAAACAGCAACCAACAGATTTTTGGCATTAGAGCGACGAACGCCACCAGAAGTCTAGAAAGGATATGTAGACTTCATGGAGGAATATGAACGTCTTGGACACATGAAGCTGGTACCACCCACACACGTACCATCAGATCACTACTTCATTCCGCATCAAACCCGAAAGCAGTACCACAAAACTGCGGGTAGTTTTTGATGCATCCTGTAAAACGACAAGTAACAAATCATTGAATGATATATTGTACGCTGGACCCACTGTGCAGAGCGAATTGTTTGCAATTTTACTACGATTCCGCACTCACAGATATGTGTTTACTGCAGACATAGTAAAAATGTATCGGCAGGTGTGGATGCACCCTGACCACAAGTTCCCTCAATTAATCTTATGGCGTAAGAAACCATCAGACGATCTAAAGTTTTATGGACTTAAAACGGTCACATATGGTACAACATCAGCGGCATTCCTGGCTACTAAATGCTTGGATTATCTCTCCGAGAAGCCCAAGCATCATCTACCGCTTGGATCATCCGTACTTCAACATGACTTTTACGTGGATGACAGTCTCACAGGAGCAGACAGTATCCCAGAGGCCGTACATATTCAACAAGAATTAAACAAAATACTGCTGTCTTCCGGATTCAAGCTCCGAAAATGGTGTTCCAATAACTCAGAGGCATTAAGCCAAATTCCTAAAGAGGATATCGTCTCTAACGTCAAGTTAGACGAAACACTCCAACAATACAGTGTTAAGACTTTGGGTTTGCTTTGGATGCCACAAAAGGATCAGTTATGTGGACGATCTCAAAAAAGCGAAGCATCAACCATCACCAAACGAGTGGTCAGTTCGGAATCATCGCAAATATTCGATCCGCTAGGATTATTTGCTCCCGTGGTGGTCAAGGCAAAGATGTTTATGCAGACCCTGTGGGAATTAAAAATGGGCTGGGACGACGAGATTCCTCAGTCCCTTCAGGTGGATTGGAAAAATTACCATGCTGACTTACAAGCGCTAAACAACATGCAAATTCCAAGACACATCTTCGAAGGACAGGTACCCGTCACACAAGAATTGCACACATTTGTCGATGCTTCAGAACGAGCATATGGAGCAGCAGTGTATGTTCGAGCCACATACAAAAATAATCAAGTGTCCGTCCGTTTGCTGTGCTCAAAGTCAAGAGTTGCGCCGACAGCTAAGGAAACGTTACCGCGGCTAGAGTTATGTGCTGCAGTGTTAGGAGCCGAGTTGACCCATAGAGTCAAAAAAGATCTCCGCATGTCTGAAGACAATCTCAGTGGCGCCATGTGTCATCCGCGAATAACCCAGCTGATGTGTTATCAAGAGGGATTGCGGCAAGCAAAACTAGCGGGGCACAACCTCTGGCTGTTTGGGCCTTTATTCCTACACGGGTCCCGAGACAAATGGTCCAAGGTACCGAGCGTCACTCCCAGCGATCTAGAACGACAAGTGAAGCAAGTAAGTTTGCCAATATGACAAGATCAACTGGGGATCGAACTATACAGTTGCAATCACAGCAACTCCTTTCACAAAATGCAACGCATTGTAGCTTACATGAGGGGCTTCTGTCACAAGCAGAACGATCCCCTACAACTACTCTAAGTGAAGTTGAACTAATATATGCTAGGAAACTGATTTTAAGCACTATTCACCCTGCAATAGGAGATTATAAGAACACCCTAGCTGCTAGACACAGAACCAGAACAGTCACCCAAACCCGCTGCCCAGGATGGGCAGGACTAGGACCAGGAGACGCCTGAAGTGGGTCATAATCCGGGAGCTGCCAACCCGGCGTATAAACTAATTTTTTATTAACATTGTTACATATTCGCTATATAAAATTGTTAAATAATAATAGATATGTAGTCAAATAAGTTTAGCAGCAAACTTGCATACAACCAAATAAACAAAAAAAAAAAAAAATAAATTTTAATGAACTAAACAAAAATTCAATTTACAAATTTTAATACCAACTATAATTAACACTTCCATAACAGTTGAAACTGGTGATGAACCGGAATCAACCAAGAATCACAAGAATCTGAAGAACTAAACCCTAAATCAATCTCTTTCTCGCTTCCAAGTGAATGGTCGTGTTTTTTTCTTGCGCTCTTGTTTTTGTAAAATTCTTTACGTTAAAACCTCCGGGGTTTGTTTAAAACTTCTACTTTGTGTTCTATATACATGGTAGGTAGGTAAAAGTGGTGAGGCTACCCTGATAGCCTCCAATTAGAGCTGAGCTCCGTTTTGGTCCACACCCTCGACTGTCGTAATCGGCGCCTTCACTTCAGTACCAGACAGTGTCGTTCAGGTACGCTACGATGGCATTCACTCATTGCCGCCCCACCTCCCTTAGCGACCCTAGCTGGTGAGCTCCGAAGTGTCGGGCTCTAAGATGGTTGAATGCCGGGCAGTGACACAACAGGTGCTCCGGTGTCTCCTTCTCGGTTTCATCTTTGCAGCTTTTGCAATATGTGTTATGGGGAAGGCCCATTTTACAGACATGACCTATTGGCCAATGCCCCGTGAGGGTTGACGTTATTATTCTGATGTCCTTTTTGCTTTTCGAGATCAGGTCTGCTGTCCTTCTCCTATTGTATTCTGGCCAGCATAGCCTAGATCTTCTGTTCTCGGTCATCGTTGACCATTCTTTTCTGGCTAGTCGTTTGAAATGGTCGAGGATTTCCCTCTGTTACCATCTCCGCCAATCTGGTCTCGACCTTCTCCCATTTCTCCGCCAGCAGGCACCAGGCGTCGTTGAGCTCGTCCACCAGTGCCATGGCGAGGCTGTTTCTAGCCACCTCGCTGAAACTCTTCGCGGGCCTGCCCTTGGAGCCCCCTTGGAATCTTATGCTCTCTTCGGAGCGCTTCCGCTCACCTCTTGGGAGCGATTTCCCTTCGCCTGGGGAGGAAGGAATGCATCCGGGTGCTCCTTTTCGTACTTCTCAAAGTCCTCGATTACTGCCTGCAATCGGGCCTTGTCGTCTCTGTCGCGCTGGTCAGCTTTGCCCTCCTTTTCATTCTTGGCTATCTTAGCCAGAATGAAGCGGGCTTTATTGACCTGCGCCTTTCTCTGCTGGTGGATTAGCGATTTTGGCCTATCGCTAGCCCCAATAACCTTGGCGTGGCTCGCCTTGGTTATGGTGGATGGTTGTGACGTTTGGGGAGTGCTCGACTTGGCACTGCCCACCGAACTCGACGGAGTTAGTGTCTCGTCATCTGAGCGCAGCAACTCATCTTCGTCGATTTCGGAGATGGTTCGGGGTTTTAGGTTTTAGGTCCGAAGCGGATTGATTTGTTGTATCCATTTTCATTAACGCCCGCGTTGCTCGACGAGGCGAGCGCGGCGGTACCGAGGGGTTTGGGGCTTTGAAGAAAGTCAACCGTGGCTTTGCCCCTAAGCAACGGCAAGGCAGTTCCGACCCGGGGTTGCCCGGCCCTGGGAAGGCTCCGTTCAAACACAGCTGGATATGCCCCTCAGCTGCGAACCTTATAGTCAGGGGGCACGGGTCGCTTCACACTCCTGACTTGAGGGAAGGCCTTTTCGAGACTTGTCCGGGTCTTGGAGTGGGATGGGAGTCATGGGATTGATCGGTAAGGGAGACACGGGAGTTTGCCGCTCGCATTAGCCGTACCGTAGTTCGTTTCCAGGAGGTACCACGCGGAGGACCTTCTCCGAGGAGAAGGTGATGTCTATCAATCTGACATCTGCCTGCGAGTCGACTTGATGCTTCAGTTGTCCAAGGAATATACATAAGCAGAGGCTCCGCTGATCTTGCCTTGGTCTGATGCCCCCTTACCACCCTATATACCACTCTATATACATAGTTCCCGTTCACTTCGCGTGTGCATGCAACTTTATCAACTTTATTAACTTTATTTACTTATTTAATACCTTTATTTCACAACTTAAGTGTGCTGCCAGTGTTTGTTCTTCTTGTGTTTTTTGCATTTCCTCTTTACATCTCTCTCGTTTAGCCGTTGTTGCTCTGTCGCGATAGCTAAACGTTCTCTTAGCTCGCATACTCTCACACTCCGCTGCTCTCTAGCGCTTCAACTCTCGCGGTGCAGCTGCACTTTTCTTCTCATATCTTTCGCCCCCTCATCTATTGCTTCAAGTACAGTGGTAAGTCCAAAATAATGTCTTCCGATATCATTGGCTTCTCAAAAACCTGCAAAAAGGCAGTTTTGTCAAGTGATCTTCCCATCGGCTGCTGGCTGTGCGACAACATTCTGCACGCAAAGTGCATTGGGGTTGCCGGCAGGACTGTTGATGATGTAAGAAAAAACATAGGCTTGCGCTACTGTTGCGATGCCTGTCGTGACGTTGAAAGGGAAATGATGTCTTTCATGCGGCAAACCAAGGGCGGTTTTAAGGAGTTGTTACCGAGTTTCAACAAAACTCATAACATCTTCTTAGCGCTTGATAAACAATTTAATGGCCTTACGCTATTAAATAAGTCTCCAAGGCGCAAAAAAACTGCAACTGGAGTGCAGCAGGGCGACGGATCCCAACAACCTGCGGCGGGCTCTCAACAGCAGCCGCCGTTGACACTGCCTACGACCTCAGAATCAAATCCCAGTATTCTGAGGTCAAGTGTTAGGAAAGAGGCGGTATCTGAAGATTCCGTGGGACTAAACGTTCCACCGCTTATTTTATTTTCGTCTCCTATGGAAAATTTATCCGCGCAGGAACTATCGGCCAATATGGGCACTCCGTCTGTCTCCCCTCAAGCCCTCATCGCTATCCCACCTACGAAACAGATATTTGTTCAGTTATCAGTTACCAGGTTAAGCGAATATGCATAGCTGGCGGACATGAGGAAAGCAAAATAGAGCAATGAGTGTCAGGTCATATAGCTGGCAATAACCTACATACACAGTAGCAATAAATGTCAGGTCATATATCTGACAATAACCCACATACACAGTAACCCACATTAATAGTAACCCACATTATTTTGTTATACGATATTTGTTACCATAAGCATTTTGTACCTATATATACTGTTAAGTTTTCATTAATAATGTCAGTAAAAGTTCTACCTCACAACAGAGCTTTTATTCATGCATATGTGGCCAACACCATAGCCGTGTCTTCCATGCCCCAATCAACCTCATACAACCAATCAATCAAACCAATCAACCACACCCAAACACACTTCAAACCGTCCAACTAGTTCCAAGTGCTAGTTGCGACAACTGTAGGCAATAGTTCATGCACTATTTGCCAGGCATCTAAGCCTCAATCCAACATTTTGGTGACCCCGACGAACACGTCAACCGACGTTAGTCAATAGGAAAGAATCCGTAACTCTTGGGATCTTCCTACTGTTGTCTCACACACCAAATAAACCATTTGGTGACCCCGACATTTAACACAAAAAAAAAAAAGGAAATATCCGTAACTCTTGGGATTTTCCGACATTTAAAAACAAACGGAAATATCCGTAACTTTTATCAACAAAGGAAAAATCCGTAACTCTTGGGATATTTCGACAACTTTGACCAAAATCCTTTTTAGAAACTCTAAATTCTAAAAATCCCCCAAGTCTATTGAACATTTGTTGTTTTCCTTCGACCACATCACGTTTGCGAATAGGAGCGTATCCAGCTGTCAAAGCAAATAAAATACTCCCAACGGTCAGGAACAAAAACAATTTTCAATATGTCTAGAAAGGAGGAGCAAGCAGTCACAGAGGCGTTAGACTTGCAGGAAGAAATCAGTCAAGAAATATCGAAGCTGATCCGCAATTTTAAAAAAGACTCTGCGGAAAGAAAGCAAAATCCAACGTATTATAAATCAAAGTTGGCCGCAATCGATGAAGCATGGAATCGATTTGCGGATAATGACAAAAATATTCCAGCGGAATATTCCAGAATACGAAGACCCAGTCGAAGAAGGATACGACATGCAGTCGTTCCTCCGACTAGAAGGAGAAGTTCAAAGAGTCTTGGGGGCGCAAACAAGTGCATCAAACAATGAAGATTTACATTTGCCCAGAGTCAGCATCCCAAACTTTCATGGGGATCTACTCAAATGGACTCAGTTCTTCGACTTGTTCAAATGCATGGTTCACGATACCAACATGTCCACAGTCAGGAAGATGTGGTACCTCAAAACCACCGTAACTGGAGAGGCAGAAAGATTAATAAGGCATATTGATCTTAAAAAAGAAAATTACATGAGCGCATGGGAAATATTGGTTGACGCGTACAACAATCCCCGCCATGTAGCAGATACGATTCTCAATCGTCTCCTGCAGCATCATACAAACAGTGACGATCCAAAGTCATTAAAAGAGTGGTATATCACAACAATCGAGTCTCTAGCATCATTAAAGGGACTAGGCATTGATATATCCAGCTTGGATACAATCATAATTGCCATCATCATCAAGCAAAAACTGGATCTTGCAAATCGAGCCCTCTACGAACAATCGTTAGACGGATCACGAGAACTCCAAGGTCTCGATACAATGCTAAGCTTCCTGGATCAGCGAGTCCGAGTGCTGGGAACAGGAAAACGCAGTCAACAACTGAGAAAGGAGCAGAAGAGCCCATCATGCACTTCTGCCAGCGCTGGAAGGCAACCAAATTGTCCTTTCTGCAAACGGACTCATTGGCTATACAAATGCGATGATTTCTGCAGCAAAACCATACCCGATCGAGTCAATTGGGTTCAAAAACAAAAATTGTGTGTTAACTGTTTCAGCAGTGACCACAAGGCGAAAGATTGCCGAGGCCGTACGTGTTTTAAATGTGACAAAAAACACCATACATTGCTGCACCTAGAGGCCACGTCAGGTGCGGCAACAGAGCCAAAATCACCTTCTGTAGGTGCATCAAGAAACAAAAGTTACAATCTGCTGGCCACAGTCAAGGTATTGGTCAAATCAAGCAATGGCCAGATGGCCACATTTCGAGCCTTGCTAGACTCAGGATCACAAATTAATCTGATCTCTGAGCGAATGGCCGCCAAGCTTTCATTAAAGCTCCACGGTGCATCATTGCGCATCGAGGGCATTGGAGGCAACCCAAAAACCAGTCGAGCTAGAGCAATCGTTCTCATGAAGTCGATGCATAATGATTTTGCTCAACAAGTAGAAGCCTTTGTGCTGCCGCATATCATAGCTGATCAACCAGCTCATGAATTAATTGCCTCACAATTACAAGTCCCAAACAACGTCACTCTGGCTGATCCAAACTTTGACAAACCAGGAAAAATTGACATGCTTATTGGCGCAGAACATTATTATTCTTTGCTTCTACCAAATCAGATGCTGATGACGCCAGAAGACCCAATTCTTCAAAATACAAAGCTTGGAAGGATTGTGGCCGGGAAAATTCCTGCTGAGCACGACTCAGCGGCATTTTGTGCAGCGGCAACCACAGAAGAGAAGGTGGATACGCTACTAGAGCGATTTTGGACACTAGAAAACCTAGACACCAAAGAAAAGGCTCGATCTCCAATAGAAGCTCATTGCGAATCTCATTTCGTAGCGAATCTACAGGTTGCAATAGATGCAAAATTCATTGTGAAACTTCCATTTTCTGAAGGAACTTCAGCCCTGGGGGCATCTCAGAAAACAGCAACCAACAGATTTTTGGCATTAGAGCGACGAACGCCACCAGAAGTCTAGAAAGGATATGTAGACTTCATGGAGGAATATGAACGTCTTGGACACATGAAGCTGGTACCACCCACACACGTACCATCAGATCACTACTTCATTCCGCATCAAACCCGAAAGCAGTACCACAAAACTGCGGGTAGTTTTTGATGCATCCTGTAAAACGACAAGTAACAAATCATTGAATGATATATTGTACGCTGGACCCACTGTGCAGAGCGAATTGTTTGCAATTTTACTACGATTCCGCACTCACAGATATGTGTTTACTGCAGACATAGTAAAAATGTATCGGCAGGTGTGGATGCACCCTGACCACAAGTTCCCTCAATTAATCTTATGGCGTAAGAAACCATCAGACGATCTAAAGTTTTATGGACTTAAAACGGTCACATATGGTACAACATCAGCGGCATTCCTGGCTACTAAATGCTTGGATTATCTCTCCGAGAAGCCCAAGCATCATCTACCGCTAGGATCATCCGTACTTCAACATGACTTTTACGTGGATGACAGTCTCACAGGAGCAGACAGTATCCCAGAGGCCGTACATATTCAACAAGAATTAAACAAAATACTGCTGTCTTCCGGATTCAAGCTCCGAAAATGGTGTTCCAATAACTCAGAGGCATTAAGCCAAATTCCTAAAGAGGATATCGTCTCTAACGTCAAGTTACACGAAACACTCCAACAATACAGTGTTAAGACTTTTGGTTTGCTTTGGATGCCACAAAAGGATCAGTTATGTGGACGATCTCAAAAAAGCGAAGCATCAACCATCACCAAACGAGTGGTCAGTTCGGAATCATCGCAAATATTCTATCCACTAGGATTATTTGCCCCCGTGGTGGTCAAGGCAAAGATTTTTATGCAGACCCTGTGGGAGTTAAAGATGAGCTGGGACGACGAGATTCCTCAGCATCTTCAGGTGGATTGGAAGAATTACCGCGCTGACTTACAAGCGCTAAACAACATGCAAATTCCAAGACACATATTCGAAGGACAGGTGCCCATCACACAAGAATTGCACACATTTGTCGATGCGTCAGAACGAGCATATGGAGCAGCAGTGTATGTGCGAGCCACATACAAAAATAATCAAGTGTCCGTCCGTTTGCTGTGCTCAAAGTCAAAAGTTGCGCCATCAGCTAAAGAGACGTTACCGCGGGTAGAGTTATGTGCTGCAGTTTTAGGAGCTGAGTTGACCCATAGAGTCAGAAAGGATTTACGCATGTCTGAGGACAAGGCATCTGGATCTGGGTGTCATCAGCGAATAACCCAGCTGACGTGCGTTCAAGAGGGATTGCGGCAAGCAAAACTAGCGGGGCACAACCTCTGGCTGTTTGGACCTTTATTCCTACACGGGTCCCGAGACAAATGGTCCAAGGTACCGAGCGTCACTCCCAGCGATCTAGAACGACAAGTGAAGCAAGTAAGTTTGCCAATATGACAAGATCAACTGGGGATCGAACTATACAGTTGCAATCACAGCAACTCCTTTCACAAAATGCAACGCATTGTAGCTTACATGAGGGGCTTCTGTCACAAGCAGAACGATCCCCTACAACTACTCTAAGTGAAGTTGAACTAATATATGCTAGGAAACTGATTTTAAGCACTATTCAAAAAATTGAATTCAGTGCTGAGCATAAACAACTGCGCATACACAGGACAGTGGACAAAAGAAGTTTAATTGTGTCGCTATCTCCAATAATAGGACATGACGGACTCATCAGAGTCGGTGGCAGATTGGAAGAATCTAACCTGCCATATGCCGCAAAGCATCAGATCTTGCTTCCATACAATGATCAAATTGTAAAGATGCTGCTATGAGAGATGCATGAAGAGAACATGCATTGCGGAGCGCAATCATTGAGAGGAATAGCCAGACAACAATACTGGATTCTGAATGACAAAAAACAATGGCCAGAAGCATCATACACAGTTGTGTCAGATGCACAAGGGCACGACCCAAATTGATGCAACAAATCATGGGTAATTTGCCTGCGGATCGAGTAACACAGGATCGTCCATTCTACAACTCTGGAGTTGATTACTGCGGTCCCTTTTGGATTCACCATAAAATCCGTGGAAAAAGACCAGATAAGGCGTACATTGCAGTATTCTGCTGTTTTGCCACTAAAGCAGTACATCTTGAATTGGTAAGCGACCTGACAACAGACGCTTTCCTAGCCGCTCTTTGGCGATTCTTGGGTCGACGTTGAAAGTGTCAGACAATTCATGGTGACAGCGCCACGAACTTTGTAGGTGCCAATAATCAGTTAAAGGCGCTAGAAGAAACAATCTTCACAGAACAGGCTCAGACGAAGATCGTAAACCAATCCAGTAAGCAGCAGGTGGAGTTCAAGTTCATTCCGCCTCGAGCGCCATCATTTGGCGGCCTATGGGAAGCTGCAGTAAAATCAGCGAAAAGGCTACTGGTATCAGTCACAGCCACATCATCTTTAACGTTTGAAGAACTCAACACAGTAATCATTGAAGTCGAGGCGATACTCAATTCAAGGCCCCTCTTTCCGATGTCATCTGATCCCACCGATACATCAGCGCTCACTCCAGGTCATTTTTTAATTGGTGAACCTCTAGTAGCACCTCCTGATGCAAATCTTGCCCTACCCGGAAAAACTCTGGTAAAAAGATGGGAGCTAGTATCCAGACTCAAGCAATCGTTCTGGAACCAGTGGTCCATGGAATATCTTCAAGAGCTGCAAATGCGGACTAAATGGAAGACCATGGCCCAGAATGTCAAAGAAGGACTACTAGTCCTAGTAAAAGAAGACAATGTACCGGCAATGAGCTGGCCTATGGGGCGGATAGTAAAAACGTATCCGGGCAAAGACAATGAGGTTCTCGTAGTAGATGTCAAAACGGCATCAGGCACATTCAAACGATCAGTTACTCGTTTGGCACCTTTGTTGAAGGAAGAAGTAGCCACAAAACGTCCACACAGCTCCGGTGAAGATGCAGCAGAAGAGACCCCCACACAGAAAAATAAGATGTCATTTCCTATCTTACCAACGGTGCTGGCAATGCTACTCAAACTACCGTTAGCAATGGGACAATCAGTAAACGTAACTCCATTTACAAGTCAACCGGGAATATTCTACGAACGGCTCGGCACGTCCAGAATGGCAATTTTGGAATGGAACATAATTGCATATTGCTGGGATATCGGAACTAAAACACAAATGTTCAGAGTTACGAAACGTCAATGCCTGCAAGTCTATATATGAACATTTTCAACATGTATATGACGAGCTACAAGCAGGAAATGAGTTGATTAATCATTCCCGACAACGAAGAGCACCACTTGATATAGTCGGAAATGTAGCGAATTCATTATTTGGCGTTCTGGACTCAAAGTACGCCGACGATATGTCTAAAATGATAAACAACGTCAAGTCTAACGAGGACGTATTGATGATGCTCTTGAAAAATCAAACATCAATTCTGGACTCAACGATAAACATAGTCAGAAAGAGCAACTCAGCCACCAACGATCGAATCAAAACGCTAGAGTACCAGATAGGTGCAATCAATCAAGAAAGAGGCAAGTACCAAGGCGACCACTTGCAGCAAGCGTTTATGGTTTTGACAGCTCAGCTAACTCTGGTGTCAACGGGAATGCAGCGGATGCAGAGTGAAATAGCTAACGTGCTAACCGACGTTCGCCATCGAACGATCAGTCCGATGCTAGTATCCCCCAAGCAACTCAGGATGCAACTAGATCAGATGCGGGAACAAATCCCACCGGATCAACGGCCTTCAGTATCGTCTGATAATGTAATCCAACTATATAAAATGATGCATGCCAAAGGCACCACAACGAGCAACCACGTCATCTTCAAGATATCGTTACCTCTGGTGTCTGTAACAGAACAGGAAGTGTTCAGCATCATGCCTATCCCAACATGGAAAGCCGGAAGCTGGCAGCGATTCCAGCTAAGAACCGAAATCATAGCCGTCAATGCCCATAGAGACCAGTTCATGGGGTTGACTAAAGACGAGTTCAACCAATGTATGGAGCTGCCAAATGACGAGCACATATGTTTCAACCACCAAGCCACATTCAGCGTGGAGAATCGGTGTGAGTTTCAGTTATTTAACAACAAAACTGAGACTATATGTGAGGTCGATCAGTCAAGATCCGAGCTGCTGTGGATGGCAACGCATCAGCGAAACAGATGGATGTTTGCCACCCGCAGTCTCATAGAACTTCAAGCGGTGTGCAACGGAATCGCTTCTACAGTACAACTTAACGGAACGGGCTTATTGTCATTGGCCCCAGGTTGCACTGCACGCAATTCAAAAATTAACGTGAGCACATTCAGCACTGTGGTCAGCGAAACGAAGGCTACATATGTTCGATTTGGCAATATCTCAAAAATTGACTGTAAGAACCCACCTGAGCCACTCCAAGGAACGGCAGCCAAGGAAGTCAGCTTTGATGAACTGGGCGCTTTGCAACGCCAGTTGGTCAAATTAAAGGAGACTACCTGGAAGGATTAACTTGTCGCTCCTCAACATTATCAAGTAGCTGCCTATGTGGCCCTAGCGATGTCAATCCTACTTTGTATTGTATTGCATTGTATGGGCTCTTAGCCAGACGGTTGGTAAATGGACACCACGACGTCGGATATTTCTACGCCGGACACCGGAATCCAAGCAGAGCACGGAACAACCAGCACCAGAACCTACCCCACGAAGTGTTTCGTTCGACATTTCTGAAGGTTGAACACCTGTTCAACGGTCGGGAGAATGTTCAATCACGGCAGCATTTATTCATAAGCAATATCATTTAGAATTCGACATAATAATTCTTCAGTCGCAGCCACATGCATTTGTCGTTAATAAAGTATCAGTTACCAGGTTAAGCGAATATTCATAGCTGGTGGACATGAGGAAAGCAAAATAGAGCAATGAGTGTCAGGTCATATAGCTGGCAATAACCTACATACACGGTAGCAATAAGTGTCAGGTCATATATCTGACAATAACCCACATACACAGTAACCCACATTAATAGTAACCCACATTATTTTGTTACACGATATTTGTTACCATAAGCAATTTGTACCTATATATACTGTTAAGTTTTCATTAATAAAGTCAGTAAGAGTTCTACCTCACAACAGAGCTTTTATTCATGCACATGTGCCAGACACCATAGCCGTGTCTTCCATGCCCCAATCAACCTCATACAACCAATCAATCAAGCCAATCAACCACACCAAAACACACTTCAAACCGCCCAACTAGTTCCAAGTGCTAGTTGCGACAACTGTAGGCAATAGTTCATGCACTATTTGCCAGGCATCTAAGCCTCAATCCAACAAATTCTTTGGCACGATATGCTCAACCAAATTATGAAGCTAAGAAAAAGAAACGGCCTGTCGGGATAAATCTGCCTAAGCCCGATCTGACCACTGTGCCCACTACATCCTCTGCCTCTGTTCAAAAAAACTAAATACTTTTTTGTTAATCTTCTATCATAATGCAAGAGGCTTGCGTAGTAAGCTGCCTAAGTTGTATTCTGATAGTTTTGCATTCTCATCCCATGTTATTGTGTTCACAGAAACCTGGTTAAAGCCGGAGATTCTTAGCTCCGAAGTTTTCCCAGCTGCGTTCACGATTTATCGGCTAGATCGGCCTGTTAGGCGCGGGGGTGGGGTCCTCATAGCGGTCAACTCCACTCTCACGTCAGAATTAGTAACTTTCGAGGAAAACAACGAAGTTGAATTCCTTTGTGTGAAGCTATCATTTCATGGTCGCTTTGTTTTTATTACATGTTCCTACATTCCTCCATTGTCGGAACTACCTGTTTTTTGGAACCACCTTTCCGCCATTCGGATGGTTTCCAATATGCTTTCTGATAGAGATCATTTAGTAGTCTTGGGTGATTTTAATATCCCTGGGGCTATTTGGTCCCTAAATAGCTCCTCTAACACACTTCAATCCTCAACACAACATGATTTTATTGCTGGCTTGTTCGACATTTCGCTGTCTCAAGTCAACCATGTACGAAATTTCTTAGAACGCTTGCTTGATCTTTGTTTTGTCTCTGATCCGGCGAGTGTCAGTTTACTGAGGGTGGCGCCGCTGACGCAACCTGAAGAACCCTATCATCCTACTTTCGATGTGACACTCGACATTGGTGCTGATATACTGAAGAAATCTGATAGAGGTGCGGAAGCGAGGCGAGATCTGCATAGGATGGACAAGGTGCAGGGTGCGGGAACGAGAGGGTCCGCCGTAGATAGGAGCGGCTGCTGCATAAAGTGCGGAGAGGAAGGGCACAGGGCTTCGTCCTGCAACAAGGAGCCAGCGAGCACCAGAGGGTCAAACCAGCGACTCGGTAGCAGGAGCAGCCGGTCCAAAAACGACCACAAATGACGTCATGCAGCTGATCCAACTCAATTTGAATCACTGCAGAGCGGCGCAAGACTTGCTGCTGCAGACGGTGCGCGAGGTAGCTGCGGATGTAGCCATCCTTAGCGAGCCATACAAGGTGCGGGATGGAGAGGAGTGGGCGAAGGATCACACTGGCAAGGCGGCCTTATGGCTCTGCGGAAGCAAACGATGGCGGTGGTCCAACATCAGGGCAGCCGACGGGTTCGTCAGGGCAGAGGTGACGGCTACTGGATTTATAGTTGCTATCTGGCGCCCAGCCTGACGATAGGAGCGTACTGCCTAATACTGGATGACAGGGAGCGACCACGAGGCTATCCTCTACGCGGTAGGCGAGCCGGCGGGAGACACAAGCGGGGGGCAGATTCCGAGCAAGGCGTACCGGCCGGACACACTGTGCACGCAGGCTTTTGCCAGTGCGCTGGAGGCCATGACGGCCGATGAGGCCGGCGGAGCCAGCATAACGGCCGACCGTGCTCCTAGAGCACGCGTGCGACCAGAGCATGCGGCTTAGGGGGACGCGCAGGATGAACCAGCTGCCAGTCGTCTGGTGGAGCGGCCGAATAGCAGAACTTCGGTCTGTGTGCCTGCAGGCCCGGCGAAAGCTGACTCGAGCGCGAGGCACAGCGCGAGTTGCCGAGCGCAGCGCGGAATACAAAACCGCGAGAAAAGCCGTAAAATCGGCCATAAGGGAGGCAAAGCGGGAATGTTTTCTGCGGCGGAAAATGACCCCTGGGGTGGTGCCTACAGGATGGTGGTCAAGGGGCTGAGAGCGGGCAGTTCAGCTCCCTCGGACCCGGCTGCCCTGGACGGCATCGTGCAGGCACTGTTCCCGAGAGGAGAGCCGATGAGCATGCAGCCAAACATGGAGCGCCCAAACGAAGCCTGCGTGATCACGGAGGAGGAGGTGACCAGGGTGGGAAGGGCAGTCCGCCCCAAGAAGGCGCCAGGCCCGGACGCCGTGCCCAACAGAGCACTGAAACTGGCTGTAGCACTTCACCCAAAGGAGTTTGCATCGCTCTACTCAAAGTGCCTTGCAGAGGGGATTTTCTCCGAAAGGTGGAAGAGGCAGAAGCTGCTGCTGCTCGCCAAGCCGGGCAAGCCTTCCGGGGAGCCATCGTCTTACAGACCGATCTGTCTCACCGACACCACTGGCAAGGTGTTCGAGAAGCTGATAGCAGCGAGGCTGAACGCAGCTATCGAGGAGGCCGGAGGCCTCTCTCCAAGCCAATTCGGATTCCGGATTCGACCTTCCACGCTGGATGCAGAGTGGTCACTCTGGATATAAGGAACAATACCGCAAGCTGGACCCGCACGCTGGAGGCTCTGGCTGCTCTAAGCATCCCTGGGTACCTCCTGGAGATAGTTAGGAGCTACTTCAGTGAGAGGGTGCTCACCGTCGACACGGACTTGGGTTCCAGAGTATACGAAGTCTCAGCCGGCGTCCCGCAGGGCTCCATGCTGGGACCCCTGCTCTGGAACACCATGTATGATGGTGTCCTGTGGCTCCCGATGCCCGGCAATACCACCGTCGTTGGTTTTGCCGACGACATAGCCGTGGTCGTAGTTGCGAAGGAGCGCCAGGAAACCGAGGAGAAGGCCAACGCAGCTATCATGGAGATAGAAACGTGGCTCTCGCGCGCCGGCCTGGAACTAGCGGCGCACAAAACAGAGGCGGTTCTCATCTCAAGCAGGAAACGGGTGGAGACGGCGGAGGTCAGAGTCGGTGGAGTTGGGATAAAGTCGCAGAGGTGCATAAAATACCTCGGCGTCTTTCTCGACACTCGGCTCTCCTTCAAGGAGCACCAGGAATATGCCAGAAAGAAGACCAGCGGACCATTGGAGCGCTTTCTCGGATGCTGCCGAACATTAGAGGCCCCAAGCAACCAACTAGGAAGCTGCTGGCTAGCGTGGTAACGTCATAGCTGCTATACGCAGCACCGGTGTGGGCAGAGGCAACCGAAACGACGGTTGCCCGGAGTGCGGATACGGCGTAATAGAGGACGCAGAACACGTCTTCTTTGAGTGTCGCCGATTCGATGAAGGGAGAGAAGAGCTGGAAGTAGCGGCTGGGACGGATATCAGACCGGATACGCTGGTGCAGCTGATGCTGGCAGAGCCGAAAGTCTGGGACGCAGCGGCGAAGTTCTCGGCGCAGCTGATGAAGGCGTTGAGATCCCAGGAGAGGGCCAGAAAGGAGAGGACGGGCTGAGCGACCTTCCACTGCCGAACCGCGCAGTGCGGGCCCTTGCCCCGTCTAAGCCAAATAAAAAACAATTATACATATTGTAAAACCTAGCTGTAACGCATAAGTAGGGCAATAAATATTGAATACAAAAAAAAAAAAATCAGTGCCACTCCTGGCTACTAACTGCTTGGATTATCTGTCCGAGAAAGCCAAGAATCATCAACCGCTTGGATCGTCCGGACTTAAACATGATTTTTACGTGGATGACTGTCTTACAGGAGCAGACAGCATCCCAGAGGCCGTACAAATTATTTTTTTATTTATTTATTGAGAAAATAGCAAATAACTGCTATATAAAGACCCTACCCTTACCTCTGGCCGAGGAAGGGAGTGTTTTTTAAAGATGTGCTCCGACTCACATCAGGTAGGCCGAGGTAAGGATAGGTATCGTAATACAGCGTTTGCATTAAAATCTAAGGACATCTCAACATTTAACAAGTGATAAAATTCATTGTACAAAGAACATAAAACACGAAATGACCCCTGCATTTCGAAGTTAGACTTACAAATATCAAGGGCAATGGGACGAAAATGACGGGAATGCCTACTAGGGACCGAGAGCCTAACGAGGTTTAGAAGATAGATGGAAGTTATATGACCGTGAATAAGTTTATGCATGAACATCACTCCATGGCAGGTCCGACGGTCCTTCAACGAGGGCAGGCCTAAAAGCCGCAGTCTATCCATGTAAGCCGGTAGCCGACGGTGTTGATCCCAATTTAAGCCGCGAAGAGCAAACAAAAGGAATTGTTTCTGTACCGATTCAATAAGGTCCTGATACTTTGCGTACTGGGGAGACCATACACACGAGCAGTATTCAAGAATGGGCCGAACAAGAGAGATGAATAGGAGTTTAGTGGTAAAGGGATCGTCAAATTCTTTAGACCAGCGCTTAACAAAGGCAAAGACGCCCTTAGCCTTGCCAACAATTACGCTGATGTGATTATTGAAGTTTAAATTGTGGGTAAACAAAACTCCAAGGTCTGTAACTGAATGGATGCGTTCAAGACCGCCTGTCCCTAGAGAGTAATTGGCGAGAAAGCAGTTTTTCCGATAAAAAGACATGAACTTGCATTTTGAGTTGTTGAGAACCAACAAATTGTTGGAGCACCAAGATTCCATGTTGTTCAGATCTGTTTGTAGAAGCGTATGTGACGATGAGTTTGTTAGAGGCAAGCATAATTTTACATCATCGGCGTACATCATTACCTGGGAATGAGAACAAGTTGGCTTTGCGAAAGCAGCGAAACTTAGCTTGCTCTGTAGCAGCACAAGGCAATAAAGGAGCCGAGGCTTCAAGTATTAGCTCTATGGTAGGGTGGTAAACATCTTCGGGACAAGAGAGAGGATCGATTCGAGAGACAGAAGCATCGGCGAAGTCAGAAACAAAAATTAGGTATAAGATTTTGTCACAACTGTTCTTGACATAGTTTAATTGACCTAAAGAAAGGTCAATAAGTCCGTGAATGAAGTCATGAGGGACAGAGGGAATGAGAACATTAGAGTCAGGTGAGGGTATCCAGGATATGAGAGGGAGATTAAAGTCCCCCAAAGCGATGAGGTGGTCATTAGCATTCAGAGTCGATTGGATGTTTTGAATTAAGGATAGGTGCTGATTGTAGATGTCGAAGTCAGACCTAGGTGGAATGTACGAGCATGAAACATAGACAACATAGTCAAAGACTTGAATGCGAACAGCAACAAACTCCAAAGTGCAGTTCAGATTAATTATCGGGGCCAAATTTGAGGCAAGGCAGGATTTGATGGCGATAAGAACACCGCCTCCGATGCGCGATGGACGGTCGTGCCTGTAGACAACGTAGTTGCCAGCAAAGAGTTCAGAATCACAGACAGAGGAGTTAAGCCACGTTTCCGTAAAACCAATTACGTCAGCATCAAAAGAAACACTATTAACGTGTAATTTACTAAGTTTCCCCAGCAAACTGCGAACGTTTTGATAGTGGATGGAAAACGAATCGATTAGTTTTTTGAAGGCAAAGCTGTGGGAGTCTAAGTGGCACGAGCCCGAGGATTAATTTTGTTTACGAATTCATGAACTATGGCATGTTCAGGCCATACGGAGGGATCCAGGACCCTATTCAAAAGACCATCAGAAAGCGCAATTTTAAACGAAGATATATCACGTCTCTGTTTAAAATTGAACTTTGAGACGGTAAATTCGGTACCAGAAACATTCAACTTGCTGCTCAGATGAGACTTAACATCATTTTCAGAAGCACCAGGGTTAAGACGGGAAACAAAGACGAACTTCCTAGGAGCGACGCCGGCCAATGGTGACGGTTTTCGCTGAGCAACTCCAGAGATTGTAGAGCGTTGTGGTCCGGGCGAGGATATAGGAGACGGCGAGATTGATACCACCGGTATTCCAAGATGAGCGTCTCTGTTGTTATCCGCCGCCAAGACATTAACGGGGGCAGCACGCGACGTGGAGGCCAGGTCAGCATAGACAGGCTGTTGAGTTGGGGGTTCGGCGACGTCAGTGAGTAGAGAGCCCAGAGCCGCACTTTGAGTTGGCTCAGATGAGGAAGCATCGCAGGAAACATCGGTCACAGCCGATTTGATATCACTGGATATGTTTCGAGGGCTGAACTGCATAAGGGGGGGTAGCAGGGTCTGGAACTTGCAAAGAAGCATTAGGCATAGTACACAAGTTGTTATTAGGCGAAGAACTTAGCGATTTCAGATTTTTGAAGTGGGATTCCGCCTTAAGGAAGCGACTTGAGAGTTCCCTGAATCCAGTCGAAAGGGACTGAAACTCAAGATGAGTTTGCCGCATAAAAGTTCTCATATCGGATTTGATATGTAGGCAGCTCGGGCACGTCCAATCCAATCCGGCGTGGTCGCGTAAGCGGTCCGCAATACGTGAGCCAATATGACCAAGATCAGCACAGCCAGGGTGGGCGGTATTATTGCAGAGCCAACAGAAGACAGTGGCCTGCCGCGAAGTTATTTTGCGGCCATTAGGGCATTCAGTAACACAACAAGAAGCCATGGTGTCGTTTAGTTTTATTGTAAGAATTCGTAAAAAAGCAAGCGAATTTTAGGAAATACAAGGGATCGTATTGAATTCGTGCGGCAATGGAAACGATCAAAACAAAGATCGAGCGAGAATAAATAAGAGCTTTTATCTAGGCGCCACAAACACAGTAGGTTGTGTGATTGTTCGCGGTATGCAGAACGCTTGCACCAACAACAATGTTGAGACGAGTGCAGCAATAAGCAATAAACGCACAGCACAGAAGAAAAAGGCAGAGGGGATGGATGATAATTAAAACCGAAATAATTATCAGAGATTAAAGTCACTGTCTTTATTTGAAATGATTCAAATGTTATTGGTGAATAACGAGCACCAAAACACTGACCAACTACCAAAAAATTGGATTTTGTGGATTAGAATTATTCGGTGAAAGCTTCGAGTAAAGGTGGAGCGATAGGAAACACGTCCGATTCAAAGCTTCGTGACTGCTTCTATAATGATGACCAAGTAGTCATTCATCGGATATATTTTTGATTGATGAATGATATGCAATTGAATAAGGAGTGCGCGCGCCCCATATTGCTGCGGTAACATCCTGGACAAGGCGAGCGCGCGCGCTTTATTCAATTGCATATCATTTGTTTATTAGAAATGTATCCGATGAATGACCACTTGGTTATCATTATAGAAGTACCAGGTGTGGCGGTTAATAATTCTTAATTTTTTTCGAAAGTAAATGGTCAATTGTGGAAAGAGTAAATGAAACTGTTTATTCAAAGTAAGCTTAATCGCTTGATAAACATTTTCCCATCTTTCTGGAAAATTTTAAATATCCTTCCAAAAAAACTGTTAATCCTGCGAAAGGATCCCTCCACCGACCTTTTTTTTCAATTTTTCGAAGTTTTGAAACTGCTACCTCGAGAGCGAAACCAATATCGATTAAAAAAATTGGTTAACTGATAGAGCCAGGTTCTGTGAGTAGGGCGGAGGGCGAAAATTTTCCCGCCACAAGTGAAAATCGCATATTTGGCGGTTTTTCCTATATGCGAGGCGGATTTGTCATGCTGCAAAAATCACCTAACAGTGACTTAATGCCCATTCTAGTCTATTTTCTATCAACGAATAGTTCAAATTGACCATTTGTTGATTGCTGAGAATAGTTTTAATGGGTTCATCAAATTTCAAAAGGTCAAAGTTCACAACACCCCCTCTGGACCCACCAGATGCAAAATTTTCCTCTTTTTTCAAAGGGGTTTAATTTTGCGGTGGATGTTGATAATTGACCTGGGTCAACCTATAATTTTATTTATCTGGGGTTCTCAAAATAGATATTTTTATCGCCCTCAGTCAAAAAACTTTTTTGTTGCGGCCGAGAAAGCCAAATTTCGAGCAGTGTTTTTCTCTTTCCCGCAAATGCTCTTTATATGGCTCGGTGGTTGGCGTTTTAAAAACGCTATAAAACTAAGACGCTAACTCGAAATCCAAAAATTTTTTTTTGTGGATTGAAAGTAGATACCTATAGCTATAAAACGACCTAAGAAAGAAGGGTGTGAACCATTGGGTGCACTCAGCGCAATCCGCAAAAAAAATTAAGAATTATTAACCGCCACACCTGATATTTAGCTATATTTTGCGAAAAAAAGGAAGTTTCTAGCACATCTTGAAACCGAGTTATATTACTGTAAAGTAGGGCAAAAACAGCGTTTTTGGCAACTTTAAACGAGTTACGTGATAGACTAACTCTGATTACAGATTTGGATTCAGCGTCCAAAAATCTATAAGAAAAGGTTTGTCTCATTCCAGATACAGAAATCGTGTTGCACTGTGTAATTTGTTTCGCGCTTCAAATGCGTTTTCTCCAAGGACCCCAACTATAACAATAAACAGGTTCATAATCTGGTGTCCGTGTACTAATATTTTATGTACGGTTGGGGACATTGGGTACCAAAAATACAGTTCCATATATATATTGTATTAAAAGTATTGTTACACAACGATTTGAATTTTACTATTTGAGAATGCTCGTCTTGCGGTATTTCCGTCATTGATATTACCGCTTCCATTTTGTTTTGGTGTGTCTACATTAAGGCCAAGCTCAAACCACAACATCTCTTGAATCCTTTTTTTACGCAAAGATACCTTAAGCTTTTCATCTCCTTTAACATGCCATATCTTTACTTCAATTCTATAGGAAATTCTCAGCAAAAACTCCATAAACCGTATCAATGCATGAAGCGGACTTACTCCATATTTTAAATTCTCTGATTTTACATCAAAAATTGACGAGTTAAGGTCTTTTGTTTTAAGCAATTGAGTAGGCTTCGCTCCACATAACGGACAGGACTGGCACAAATTGGTTCCAGTTACAATGTTTAAGACCTTACCATCGATTAGTGTCATATGAGTTTGGTATTTCACGGTTATAATGTTGCTTTTATAGCTGTAAGATAATACGCTTAGGTTTTTTATTTCCACGTCCAGATTTTATTCTCCTTTAATATCAGTGCAGTACTTTCCTTTACGAACTCAATTTTTAAAGGTCGACAAAATCTCACTGACTGTGGAGTCCTGTTAAGCGATATAACCCTATGATTTTAATCTATTAGCTTTGGTAACAAAAAGCGAATGGTCTAGGCCAACAGATTCGTTCAGTTCAAATCGTTGCTTATACGCGCTGTGCCCAGTAGAGCCATCGAACCCATAGCTCACAATTAAGGTGCATTCTGTTGCATCCAAAACTTCCTCTTGCATTGCAAGTATGCGGCGAGCTGTATGATCCAGCAAATTTTGAAATGAGACTTCCGCTTTTGTTTCACAGATATTAATATCCAGTGGTCTGAACTTCAATTTTGCTTTGTAAATCCATTTCCAATAAAGAATGCCAGTGCACTATCTGGACTTATTGGAATCGGCTTATTCGTATTAAGTTTTTGTTTTAAGTCTTGTATACCTTCACTGCTTTTGGCTTTCTTTAATAAAAAGGCTACTTCTGGTTCCTTAGACTTTTTTACTGAAACTGAGGCAGCGTGTAAAAGGAGAGATGTAGAATGAGCTTCTTCCGAGGCCAGCTCAGATGCTAATTTTCTTTTGAGGCGAGGTCCTGCATCTTCATATTTTGATTTTTTTCTCCCAGTTTTCAAAATTACTTGTTGTTTATCAATGCGTACAACCATCTTTGAAGCACACCATCGTGAGTGAACATGCATTTTGGTAGATTTTTCTTAACATAGTTAAGGAAATATTTAACTTGTTTTAATATTTCTACCATTTGGTCTTCTGTTATGTCGATGCTTTCGCTTTCTGTTATTATTTTTAAGACATAACCTTTTACGGCGTCGTCTTTCCGCTCGCTCTCCTCCCAAACTTTGAGCAGCGCTGCATGAGAGAACTCATAAACACCTGTAACATGTATTGTTTTTTCGAAAAGGGGCAAAAACGGGCAAAAACCGTTACTAAAAATGGATTCTATAGTAATTTGTTAAAAATATTACATTTTTACCTTTAAGGCACTCGGAGAAAAGCTTAACAGAACACATGTACTTTTGTTAGAATAACCTAGAACAACACACTTGCAACACATTGGACAAAACAATACGAACATTTAGATATATAGAAAAACGTTTACTAATTATTAATTTACATACCTTGCCTTTATTTTCCATGTACACACTTTTAACTTTTAATGATTAGTTCAATTGACTTACGAGCTGCAAGATGTGAAAATTTTCTTTCAGTCAAGATCCGAGCTGTTGTGGTTGGCAACGCATCAGCGAAACAGAAGGATGTTTGCCACACGCAGTCTCATAGAACTCCAAGCGGTGTGCAAAGGAATCGCTTCACAGTGCAACTTAACGGAACGGGCTTATTGTCATTGGCCCCAGGTTGCACTGCACTCAATTCAAAAATTAGCGTGAGCACATGCAGCACTGTGGTCAGCGAAACGAAGGCTACATATGTTCGATTTGGCAATATCACAAAGATTGACTGTAAGAACCCACCTGAGCCACTCCAAGGAACGGCAGCCAAGGAAGTCAGCTTTGATGAACTGGGCGCTTTGCAACGCCAGTTGGTCAAATTAAAGGAGACTACCTGGAAGGATTAACTTGTCGCTCCTCAACATCATCAAGTAGCTGCCTATGTGGCCCTAGCGATGTCAATCCTATTAGGCATTGTATGGGCTCTTAGCCGGACGGTCAGCAAATGGACACTACGACGTCGGATATTTCTCGCCGGAAACCGGAATCCAAGCAAAGCACGGAACAACCAGCACCAGAACCTACCCCACGAAGTTTTTCGTTCGACCTTTCTGAAGGTTGAACACCTGTTCAACGGCCGGGAGAATGTTCAGTCACGGCAGCATTATTCATAAGCAATATCATTTAGAATTCGACATAATAATTCTTCAGTCGCAGCAACATGCATTTATCGTAAATAAGGTATCAGTTACCAGGTTAAGCGAATATGCATAGCTGGCGGACATGAGGAAAGCGAAATAGGGCAATAAGTTTTAGGTCACTTATAGCTTACAATAACCCACATACACAGTAGCCCACATTCACAGTAACCCACATTAGTTTTGTTATACGATATTTGTTACCATAAGCATTTTGTACCTATTAAGTTTTCATTAATAAAGTCAGTAAGAGTTCTACCTCACAACAGAGCTTTTATTCATGCACCACATGCGCCCGACACCATCGCCGTGTCTTTCATGCCCTCAACCAACCAACAAACTAAACCTCATCCAATCAATCAACCAACCAAACCTCACCCAAACCCAATTCAAACCGTCCAACTAGTTCCAAGTGCTAATTGCGACAACTGCAGGCAATAGTTTATGCACTATCTGCCAGGCACCTAAGCCTTAACACAAAAAACTATTTTAAATTAATGGGATCAACTTTTGTCAGGTCCTTTTAAGGACGTTAATAACACAATTTATTATTAAAAAATAACAATATTTTAGATGCACTGACGGACATGGCAAGATCAACTGAGTTGCTAAAACTAATCACCTCATATCATCTTTGCATTGCAAGATTAGGTTTAAAACGCTTAGATATTGTTAATCGCTATGCGGAATATATTAGTATATTAGTTGTTATTAACAATTTTGGATTTAATAATGTACTATGCGGAATATATTAGTTTCTTAGTTGTTATAAAAATTTTGGGTTTAATAATGTACTATAGTAAAATCATTTTAAAACTCTGTCTACTTTTAAGATCAATCAAGTCAGCTCTTTCAGAAGAAAACAAATAAAACTTCTCTATAACAAAACATAGTTAGTAATTTTCTGTAAAATTTATTTAAATAAGCTTACCGAGCACTTTAACTTCAACAGAACGTTGTGATGTAAAATTGTGCTTATTAGTTGCTTTGCAAGTGTATGTGCCTTGGTCTGTAGAGCGCTGCACGTTTTTGATAATTAGGGTCGCATTTTGTACTTGCTGTCATATGCTTACTGGCAGTCGTACTCCATCTAGAAATGACATGTAAAAATATTGATGTAAAATTATTGAGGTACCAGGACTGCATGCTGTTCATATCAAAGTAAAAATATATGAGAGTCAGAGTTTTTCAATGGCAAACATAGTATTACATCATCTGCGTACATCAAAAAAGTGAGAATGTAAAAGAAGTCGTTAAAAGAAATTTTAAACAGTAGTGGTCCAAGGTGACTCCTTTGAGGAACAGCTGAAGTTACGTGAACACGGTTTGAGAATAAGCCCCCGAAAGCAACTCTCTTAGTCTAGTAGCTCGATAAATATTTGCACTCCAATTTTTCATCAAAATATTGAAACCCAACGAATATATTTATATAGCTGATAGTTTACCGAATCAAAAATCTGTAAAGATAACGTCAGTTTGTGACGCCTCTGTGGGAAGTGCATCAGACTTAGAGTAACAATCTCAAACAGAATAGTAATTTTGAATTACATCTTTAGGTAAATTGAAGTTGTCAAGAAAACGAAGCGGGACGAATTTGAGCCATAGTACAGTGTGAAGAAGAAGCAAGCGAGCAAGAAGATCCGAAAGAACAGATGAAGAAATCTAACTAAAAAATACTAATATTCGTATTAACATGGCCATATTGTGTCAAAAACAAAAAGACGATATAGGATCAGCACGCAATATATTAAGACAATTAGCACAGACACAATCAATACGTTTCATAGGCAATAGACGAAGAACAAATAACAGTTAACGTGTCCAGGTAAACAGAGCAATAACACTCATTTCTAAGCTAGCATTCACAAAAAAACTTCTAGATATTGGTGATGGAACAATTGCAAAAGATGACACTGAATGCATACAATTACCTGCCGAGGGGTTAATAAAACCCACGGGGCGGGATCGGCGGCCACACGCCTTAAGTCCTGCCTACACATGTGCCCGGTATTATCCAGAGGAGAGTGAGGGGGGAATGAGGGCGGTTCTTAAACGGCGAAAAGCCCCGGACATGGATAAAAAGGGGAGTTATGAAAGATATACATGGTCGTCGCAATCTCGCCCTCGACATCTCCGGTTCGGAATGCTTTCGGCCGGGGCTTTACCTCGGTGCGTGTGTTGGTTCATCGCTCTGCCGCTCCCACTGCCGATTCGTCCCCCACCCACCCTTACAGAACCCGATTGTTTAGCTGTGACTTGTTTTACCATAATTCCCGGTGCCGGGCAGCTGTGGGTATGTGGTGTGATGAGAGTATGTTTTTTTTTTATTTATTTTTTATTCAGAAGATAGAAAAATATACAATTGAAGAGCATATGTAGGGTAAATAGGGTAAGTCCACTCCCGCGGGACTGCCGCAAAGCTCTACTTCGCGGGGGCAGTTGGCGGTCAGGTTGACGCTCCTCCTTAGCCGTCCGAACGTCGGATCTGTCGATCCCGTCGCCTTAGCCCTCTAAGCACGGTTGCTGCCTTGTTGGTAACCGCCTCCCAGTTTTCTGGAGTCTCCCGCATGCACTCTACGGGGAGTGAGGCTACATCCCGTTGATTCTTCAACAGCCGCTCGTTCTGTCCGTGCGTCCGGCGCCCGAGCTGTACATCAGGACGCGGTCCTAGAAATAATCGGTAGCCCGATATACCGCAGTATGCAGTATGCACACATTGAATACCCACTGTAATAACAATACTTAAAGAATGCGTACTGTAACTAATTGTTGCAATGTAAACATATCTTTAATTTCCCGGTCATAAAACTTGAACCGGCATATGAAAGAGCTAGCGCATGCACATTTGTGAGTACATGAGCATATACCCCCGCGAGTCCGTTTAGGAATGCATAGCCTCTATACGTAAGCATATACATAAGCCGTCGCTCTGCCACCGTTTGCGGGCAGCGCAGCGATGGAACCAAGCCTTACGTAAAACTAAAAGAATAATGGAAATTACTGATGAGAATCCCGAAACCCCGAACAATATTGAATTTAAATAAAACCATAACTAAAACTGAAACAATATCTGGATTAATTAATTTATTTTAAAACTAAACTAAATATGGATTAATTCACATCACTAGAGTGCTTGCAAATATGTTTACATTGCAATCAGACTCCAGTTTGCAGAGTTTAAGGCGTTTTCGAAGTTCAAGGTGCAGAGCAGGCAGCATTTCTTGGTGCCTCCCTGCGACCTTTCACCTTCGATAGCATGGGCTGCCAGATGCGTTAACTCACGGATCGCGTCGATTGTGCTCCCTTTTGTCGAAACCCATGCTAGTGGGTAGATAGGGCTCCGCGCACTTCTATTTCCATTTCCAGCTTGTTGCATACAATGCGCTGGAATATTTTCCCCAGAGTATTCAGCATGCAGAGGGACCGGTAGGAGGACGGGTCATCGTACAGCTTGCCAGGCTTCGGGATGAGAGCGAGCCTTTGCTGCTTCTAAGCTCTTGGGAAAGTTCGATCGCTGATGCATCTGTTGAACACCTGCGCGAACACCTGGTATGCAGGGCGGAATTGGGGATGCCATCAGCTCCTGGAGCCTTTGCAGCTAGACAAGGCGCTCAGGACTTCCTCTCCGCTGGTCGGGACCGGTCTGCCTGCAGTCACGCTGGGCAGACTTAAAGGCGGCTGAGCCGGAAACAAAGTGGAGACAATAGCTCCCAGCTGCTCCTGCATCTCTTTGGTGTGGGCTGTTTGGTTAGCTTGCCCATAATCAGATTGTAGGGTGACCCAAAGGGTTTCTGGTCTGCCGCGTCGCTTTTACTTGCCCTGATCGTCACCTTGAGGGCTTTCTTACTTTTCCTGAAGATGGCGCCGTACAATAATACGCTTTCTCTCTTCCAAGTGAACAGTCGTGTTTTTTTCTTGCGCTCTCGTTTTTTTGTGTAATAACGTCACGTTAAAACCACCGGGGCTTACCGATAACTTCTACTATGTGTTCTTTATAGTTCCCGTTCACTTCGCGTGTGCATGCAGCTATTTTAATTTTTTTTAGTCCATTTATTTTCAATATTTAATTGTGCTGCCAGTGTTTGCTCTTTTTGTCCCTTTGCATTTCTTCTTTGCACCTCTCCCGTTTATTCGTTGTTGCTCTGTCGCGAAAAAGGCAAAAGGCTGGTCTTACCATAGGCTGCTGGCTGTGTGACAACATTTTTCATGCAAAGTGCATTGGTGTTGCCGGCCGGACTACTTACGACGTGAGTAAAAACATCGGTTTGCGCTACTGTTGCGATGCCTGTCGTGAAGTTAACAGGGAAATTATGTCTTTTATGCGGCAAACCAATGGCAGTTTTAAGGAGTTGTTATCGAGTTTCAACAAAACTCAAAACATTTTCTTAGCGCTTGATAAGCAGTTTAATAACCTTACGCTCTTAAATGATTCACCAAGGCGCATAAAAACAGCAACTGTAGTGCATTGTGACGGATACCAACAACCCGCGGCGGGCGGGTGTTAGAAAAGTGTCGGTATCCGAAGATACCGAAGGTGCTTCGAACATGTTCGAAGCGAACCGCAACCTCAAACAAACGGCCAACCAACGACAAAGCCGCCGACGTTACGCGCACGTGCAAAGCACAAACACGACGCACCGAAGGAGATCGGCAGCAGAGGGGAACGAGGCCTCCCTCTGCTGATCCAATCGGGAGTTGGTTTTCGACCGCGGTAAAGAGCAGACGCATGCTCTGGAGTTGGACCCTGGGCCGCCAGCTGGATAGGCGGACCCAGTTAAGCAGCGGGGGACCGTTGTTCCCCGGCCGAAGGCCATCCCTGCCCGACTCCGGCGTTATTCCCCAGCTTCTGGGACGCTCCGGTCGAAGGTGATCCCGCCTCTACCTTCTCCCGAACTGTGATTCGACGCGATCCCCGCCTTTCTTCCCCTCTCCTCGTCGGCCTCGGCCGATGGACCTGCCTGTCCCTGTAAACATATAAATGTTTCTATGGAGGATTCTGGGGCCGACGAGAATATATCCCAGCCGTGAAAAGTATCCTTACACCACCGTGCCCCCTTCACCCCCAACTCTGCGCAAAAAAACTAAACACTTCCCGTTAATCTCCTATCAGAATGCAAAAGGCTTGCGTAGCAAGCTGCATAAAAGGTATACAGATAGTCTTGAATTCGCCTCCCACGTTATTGTGTTCACAGAAACCTGGTTTACAGCCGGAGATTCTTAGCTCCGAAGTTTTCCCAGCTGCGTTCACGATTTATCGGCTAGATCGGCCTGTCAGGCGCGGGGGTGGGGTCCTCATAGCGGTCAACTCCACTTTCACGTCAGAATTAGTAACTTTCGAGGAAAACAACGAAGTTTAATTCCCTCTATTTCAAATAAACCACATTGGTTTACTAAAGAATTGAGTCGCTTGTAAAGTCAAGGCGGTACACGAAACTTAAAAAAACCGGTTCTCGTTCTGACCTCTCTAACTATTTATCGGCTCGGTCAAACTTCACCGTGCTGAACGCACAGTGTTATAAAAACTATTTGACTCGTTGCAGGGTCAAATTTTCTCAGGATCCTAAACAGTTTTATAATTTTCTTAATACTAAACGTAAGGCGGTAACACATCCTTCATCACTTCATTTTGCAAACGCAACTGTGAAGGGCGATCAGGCAATTGCCGATCTTTTTGCCCTATTTTTTTAAACAACATACTCCACTTCCACTGACCTAAATCAGACGTATTCTTATAGATTGTCCAGATCGAACTTAATTTTCAATCCATGTTTAAACGAAAGCTCCCTCTTTTTAGATCTTCAGCGTGAAAATCATGTTTATCTGCCAGGTCCCGACGGAATACCGGGCTGTGTGCTTAGGTATTGTGCCGATGCCCTGTGCTCACCCCTTCTGAAAATGTTTACCTTATCCGTAGAAATCTCGCACTTTCCCCTTATTTGGAAGGAATCATTCATTATTCCTCTCCACAAAAAAGGTAACAAATCGGAGGAAAATAGCTATAGAGGAATCTTAAAGCTTTCGGCCATCCCTAAACTTTTTGAGAACGTTATTACTCCACATTTGCAGCACCTTTGTAGATCAGTAATTTCTCCATGTCAGCATGGATTTGCTAAGCGAAGATCCACAACTACTTCTGCAGCTCACTTCCTTCATTATAAAGGGTTTCCAGAATAATCTTCAAACGGATGTAATTTATACTGACTTCAGTATAGCATTTGATTCCGTTAATCATTCCCTTCTCTAATGGGTTTTCCAATTGATCTTCTTAGGTGGATCTCTAGTTATCTGATTATCTAATGTTCTCTAAGTCACCTCAGGTGAATCGGTTCAGAAGAACTTTTTGCTTTTCGCTTTACGCGGCTTAAACTGGGATGCTGAACAGAGATTACCCTCCAATTATAGTCGACTTCTCCTAATTAACTTACCCTCCTTGGCTAATCGTAGAGCTATGCTTGATATTACCTTTATTTATAACCTTATTCACGGCGATGTGGAAAGTCAGCTTAATTTCCACGTTCCCAGTAGAAATACTAGATCGTACATGCCCTTAGTTTTGCGCCATTGTATAACCTCCTATGAACTGCATGATCCCTTTAGAGTACTGTGTGCAAGTTATAATGTTTTGTATTCGGTGATCTCACATGTTGATAGTCTTCCTAAACTAAAAACTTTAATCCTTACCCACTTAGATCGCATGCATGCAAACACTCAGGCTGCTCACCGGTAGTTTATTTCCTCGCATTCTTTTCTTTATCTTCCATCGCGTCTACTAATACCTAACCCTAACAGGCACGTGCCTGGTTTCATAAGGGCCACTTGAGTGTACTGACCGTAGTGCACCCGTTGTTTGACCGGCTGGAAATTGCGCAGCAGTTCTTCCTCTGCTCTTGCACCGCTAGTGCCTGGGTCTTATCATCCTGGCCCGCTTGTGGCTAGTCCTTGCACATAGCGTCTGCTCCCGAGTGGGATACTCCGGTGCAGAGGGATTTCCCCCGTATATGCCTGTTGATGAGAGCATTTTTTTTTTGTATTCAATGGTTTATTGCCCTAGATACAGAGATGACAACAACAATAATGAGAGAAACATATGTGACGCGTGCCGCGCACAAAATAATTTAAATTTGAATTAAATGCGCGCGCGCGCCGATAAAGGGCCGGACTAGCGGCTACGGGCACACCAGAAAAGAAGAGGAAGCAGCCGATCGCGGCGGGCACACTGGAAGCCGCGGCCCGCTATATAAGGCGCGCTGCTGGCCTAAGAAAAATCACTAAGCGGCCGACAGCGATTGGGAGCGGTAAGCCTCTTGCAGCACACTCCTTGTAGTCAGCAGCGAAGTCACTTTTGGTAGGCGACTAGAATCCGAGGATTCCGGTTGCCCATACATTGTCGAAAGACTTGAGAGTCGCGACATAGGATTCGGCCGGCCGAATTCTTTTCCCCCTGAAGACTTACGAGTCCGACCGCCCGCTCTCTTTGAAGACTTACGAGTCCGCCCGCCCTCTCTCTTTGAAGACTTACGAGTCCGCCCGCCCGCTCTCTTTGAAGACTTACGAGTCCGCCCGCCCTCTCTCTTTGAAGACTTACGAGTCCGTCCGCCCGCTCTCTTTGAAGACTTACGAGTCCGCACGCCCTCTCTCTTTGAAGACTTACGAGTCAGTCTCTCACTCTCTCTCTTTGAAGACTTACGAGTCCGTCTCTCTCTCTCTTTGAAGACTTACGAGTCCGTCTCTCTCTCTCTCGGAAGACTTACGAGTCCGCCCACTCTCTCCCGCAAACCGAAGACTTTCGAGTCCACCGCGAATTCTCTCTGAAGACTTACGAGTCCGCCCCCTCTCTCTCTCGCAAACCGAAGACTTACGAGTCCGCCGCGCATTCTCTCTTTGAAGACTTACGAGTCCGCCCGCTTCTCTCTCTGGAGACTTCTGAGTCCAGGGCGAGCCGCGATCACCGGGACGAAGACGACCCTGACGCGAGAAGCCCAGACGACCGAGACCAGGCTGCAGCGCACCCGAGATCCCGATAGTTAACTCTGTACTACGAGCAGTCAATAAACAGAAACCTACTTAAGTCACCGAATTCTCTCCACCTGTTCTTACTGGGAATCGGGGGAATATCTCTTACAGCTACCACTTGGACTACTAGGCGGACTCTGGCCGTCCCTGAGCTATCTGGCAAATTGGGCGGCAGACCGTCACACATACATAACTTTTTCGGTTAACAAAGACTAACACATGTAACTATTAAATGACGGGGCAAGGGCCCGCACTGCGCGTAGTGGAAGGTCACTTAGCCGTCCTCTCCTTTCATCGACTCTGCGACACTCCAAGAAGACGGTCTCCACGTCGTCAATTTTCCGGATCTGCACTCTGGTCAGCCGTCCTCCTTCTTATGGCCAAACCTTTTAAGGTAGCTGCGGAAACAACCATGCCTGCTCAGCACCTGGATCAGATAGAAGAAGTTGATAGATAGAAGTTGACCTGCCCGTGGACCTCTCCGTCCAGGGCTCGATGCCAGGGATCAGCCGGTGGGTCCATCTTGCCTTAGGTAAGCCATCCCATTTGACCTGCCATCTTTCGTAGCTCCTCCTTCTGGCGGCACTCTTCAGCTCTGCTTTGGGGGTTCTTGGTGCCCGCGGAGCGCTTAACGCAGGTCCGCATTCTCTCGCACCAACTCCCTCAGCGGCACCAGGCCAGCTAGGACCAGCACAGTGTCGTCCGAGATTGTTCTAAATGCGGCGGCCACTCAAATTATTATTTATAATTATTATTTATAATTACATTATGTATGTCGACTCGACATTTCCATCGCCTCAGCCCACACCGGCGCCGCGTAAGGCAACTTGGAGGTAACCACGCTTGCCAGCAGCTTCCTTGTGGCGTGCTTGGGCCCTCTGGTGTTCGGCAGCATCCGGGATAGCGCTCCTACGGCCACGCTGGCCTTCTTTTTGGCGTATTCAAGGTGCTCCTTGAACAAGGGCCGTGTGACGATGGGGACGTCGAGGTATTTAATACACCTCTGCCACCTAATCACGGTTACGCCGATGCTGACTTCTATCGTTTCCACCACTTTCCTGCACGAAATGAGGACCGCGCGCGAAGGCCACGATTCAATAGCCTTGTTGACCATCGCCTCCATTGCCTCGCGCTCCTTTGCAACCGTGACCACAGCTATGTCGTCAGCAAATCCCACTATCGCCGGGCATCGGTAGCCGCAGGACACCGTCGTACATGGAGTTCAAGAGCAGGATTCGTCAGTGTCAGTGTCGACGGTGAGCACCCTCCCGCTGAAATAGCTCCTCACGATCTCCAGCAGGTACCCAGGGATGCTCAGGGCAGCCAGGGACTCCAGCGTACGGTTCTATTCCGCGGTGTTGAAGGCGTTTCTTATGTCTTGGAAACGCCTTTCCACCTCGAGCCATCAATCGCTTTTTCTGCTATCTCCTTCACCGTCTCGACTGCGTCGACATCCCCTTCCGGAGGCCGAATTGGCTTTAAGAGAGGCCCTGGGCTTCCTCGATAGCAGCGTTCAGCCTCGCCGCTATCAGCTTCTCAAACACCTTGCCGGTGTTGTCGGTGAGGCAAATAGGTCTGAATGACGATGGCTCCCCGGGCTGATTGCCCGGCTTGGCGAGTAGCAGCAGCTTCTGCCTCTTCCATCGATCGGGGAAAGTCCCCTCCGCTGGGCACTTAGAGTACAGCGCCGCGTACTCCTCCGGGTGTAGTGCGATGGCCAGCTTCAGCGCACTATTTGGCACTGCGTCCGGGCCTGGTGCCTTCTTGGGACGCACTGTCCTTCCCATCCTTATCACCTCCTCCTCCGTCGGTTGGGGGGCGTTCCACGTTCAGCTGCAAAGTCACCAGCTCCCCTCTCGGGAACAGCGCCTGCACTAAGCCGTCCAGAGCTACAGCGTCCAGCAGAGCTGCCCGCTTTTAGTCCCTTTATAACCATCTTGCAGGCGACTCCCCAGGGGTCGTTTTCTGCCTCATCACAGAGCCGCAGGAAACATTCGCGCTTGGCATCCCGGTTTTTACTCCTCAATGCACTAGCCGACTCGCACAGTGCCGCACGCACGGGTGAGTTTTTCCCTGGCGTGCAGGCATTCGGATCGGAGTTCGGCTATCTCGTCGGTTTACCAGAATACTGACCTCTGGCTCTTCCGACACGTCCCTCTCTGTCGCATGCACTGGTTACAGGGGTACTCCGGGCGTGATGCGATGCGGTTAGCAGATTCGCTGGCTCCGCTGGCCACTTCTGCCGTCATCCCCTCTAGCGCTCTGGCAAAAGCCTGCGGACACATAGTGTCCGGTCGATACTTCTTGGTACTGCAGTACACCCCTAGCGTCAGGCTGGACACCGGATAGCAGCTATAAATCCAATAGCCAGCTACCTCCGCCCTCACGAACCTGTCGGCTGCCCTGATGCTGGACATCTGCCGTCGCACGTTCCTGCAGAGCCAGAGGGCTGCCTTGGCCCACTTCGCTCCTCGGTACCTCGCGCACCGTCTGCAGCAGCAAGTCTTGCGCCGCCCTGCAGTGATTCAAGTTGAGTTGAATTAACTGCATGTCGTCCTTTGGGGGCCGGCACCGTCGTTTTTGGCCCGACTACTCTCCCTCTAGTGCTCAGGGCTCCTTGCTTCAGGCTGCTGCCCTCTGGCCTGCTTCTCCGCACCTAATGCAGCAGCCACTCCTGTCCACCAAGCTCTTGCATCGGATGGCAATGTGCCCTAGCTCAAGGCACCTAAAGTAGCGTAGGGGACCCCCGCGCTCCCGCACTTTGCATCTAGTCCATCCAATGCGGATCACGCCTTTATTTCGCATCTCCTTCGCCATTGAACATGGCACCTCAACCGGCCTACGCCGTCTTTTTTTTTTCGCGCGAGTCCCACGCCCACCTCCCGCCCAACCGACCGAGGGGCGCAGCCGTGTGACGTACGGAACCAAATGCGTTCTAGTAAGACTCTAGTAAGAAAAGGACGAGGAAAAATTAGGATACACTACGGGCTAGTACTACAAGCAATACAGTTTTTAATTTTTGAAGGCTTTCAATGCCTTCAATGCTACTAAAAAGACGATTGTAATCAGTACATAAAACCCTAAAGGGCTCATGTACTTCAAACTCACGCCTACAGTGGCTAACTACTAGTGGTATAAAAGTTCTAGATGAAAGACGGGGAACATGAAAATTGAGCTGGCCTAGAAGGTAGGTGCTCTCCACATCACCGTGAATACGGTTAGCTAAAGAAGGTAGATTAAGTAGGAGAAGTCTACTAGCGTAAGACGGTAATCTAAGGTTTGCATCCCAGGGTAGGCCACGAAGGGCAAAAAGCAAAAAGTTCTTTTGGACAGATTCAATGTGGCTACTATGGACTCCGAATTGAGGACTCCAGACGCACCATACTCCAATATAGGGCGAACTAACGAAGTAAAGAGAGTCTTCGTTACATAAGGAGAATCGAATTCCTTTGCCCACCTTTTAATGAATCCCAGCATGCCTCTGGCTTTGTTAACCATACAAGAAATATGTTCAGGATCCAGGACACCCAGATCATCAACGATAGTAATTCTTTCCAAAGAGCAATCGTTAAGCATATAGGTGGCAAGCAGGGGAGTAACACGTGAAAATGTCATCAGTTTGCATTTTGAGCTGTTGAGATGCAAATCTTTAGAATGACACCATGCTTGGAAGTTATCAAGATCCGATTGTAGGTCTGATTGGCACGAACTGTCCCTATACTGCAAGCAAAGTTAAACGTCATCAGCGTACATGAGTACTCTGGATTTGGTTAGAACCTGCGGCAAATCATTGATAAACAATGTGAATAGAAGTGGTCCAAGGTGGCTACCCTGTGGGACGCCAGATGTGACCCTGAAGCTATTGGATAGAACGTTTCTGAACAGAACCTTTTGGGTCCTGTCGCTTAGATAACTCGAAATCTACGTAAGAAGATCACTAGAAAACACCATTGAATCAAGTTTCCTAACCAGAAGTGAATGATTAACCGAGTCGAAAGCTTTACTAAAGTCCGTGTAAATAACATCGGTTTGAAAGTTTTGTTGGAAGCCCCTAATAACAAAAGAGGTAAGTTCCAGAAGATTGGTCGTGGTTGATCTTCGCCTCATAAAACCATGTTGACATGGAGAGATGACGGATCTGCATAGATGTTGCAGGTGAGGAGTGATTACATTCTCAAAAAGTTTGGGGATAGCCGATAACTTAGAGATACCCCTATAGTTACTGGCATCCGATTTGCTACCTTTTTTGTGGAGAGGAATAACAAATAATTCCCTCTAAATAAGGGGAAATTCTGAGGATTCTAAAGATAAGGTAAACAATTTAAGAAGGGGGTTACACAGCGCCTCAGAACAATACCTAAGCACAGAGCCTGGTATTCCATCGGGACCTGGTGAATAAACTGGCTAAACACGTTGAAGATCGAGAAAAGGTGAGCTTTCGTTTAAAATAGGACTGCAAATTAAGGTAGAACTGGGCAAAACTGGAGAAAATGATCTGAAGATGTTGAGGGCGAATATGTTGTTTTAAAAAACTCAGCGAAGAGGTTGGCTATTGCTTGGTCAGAATTTACTGTAGTATTCCTAAATGACAGCAAGGGAGGATTAAAAAACTGTTTAGGGTCCTGCGTAAACTGGACCTTGCAACGAGTCAAATAATTTGTATAACACTGAGCGTTAAGCACGGTAAAGTTAGATAGAGCACTAAGATAAGATGAGAAAGCCGTTCTTGAACCAGTAAGTTTGTATTTTCTACAAAGCCTAGATTTTACGTTTTTTAAACGTGTCAGCTCGTTGTTAAACCAAAATGGTTTATTAGAGACAGACGGGTAGGTCGAAGGAACACATAAGTGGAAAAATGAGTTCATGGCACTGTAAAAAATATCAACGGCGGATGCCATGTCCGAGCTCGTGTAAAGATTAGACCAATCAAATTCTGTTATTAAAGTGTTTAGCCTCTGATAGTCAGCCTTTCGGAAACAGCGGCCTCTGTTTAAACTGCTATCAGGTGTCATAGCTAAAACTGTCCCAGTGTCGATAGTCACATCAAAAGTTGGATGATAAGGATCTTCAGGTTGCGTCATTGGAGGAACTCTAATTAGGTTTACGCCTACAGGATCGGAAACAAAGCATAGATCCAGTAAGCAGTTTAAAGAATTAAAGATATCAAGCAAGCAATTTATGAGGTCACGCTGTGCCGCAGTGTGAAGGACGTTAGGCACACCGTCAGAAGACCAGTGAGCTCCAGGTATGTTGAAGTCACCCAAAGCCAGAAATTTGTCCCTATCAGAGAGCCGATTGGAAACGGATTGAATTGCCGAAAGGTGTTTCCAATAAATTGGCTCTTCCGAAGATGGAGGGATGTAAGAGCAGGTTACATAAATACAACTACCTGTAAAAGATAGTTTTACACAGCTAAATTCGATGTCCAAAAAGTCATTAGATACCAACCGTTCCGAGATGAGACAAGAGTCAACGGCAATTAAATCTCCGCCACCACGCCGAAGAAGTCGATCTAATCTGTAAATTGTATACTTACTTGGAAGAGTTTCGGAGCAGAGGATCTCTGGCTTCAACCAGGTTTCTGTAAAAACAATCACATGGGATGCAAAGGAAAGGCTACCAGAATATAATCTAGAAAGCTTACTGCGTAAGCCCTAGTATTCCGATAGGAAAGTTGTAGGGAAGAGGTTAGTTTTTTGGGACAGAAGGTACAGCTGAGGACACTGAGGATTGAGACGGCCTGGGCAGTTGAATTCCGGCAGGCCGATTTCTCTTATTTCGTGCCTCGTACTCCTTGACTACAACGTACTCGGGCCAGAAGTCACCCGAGCAAATAGTGTCAAAGTGTTGGAATGAGACATTTATCTTAAATGACGAAATGTCTCTGGCATACGAAAATTTGAATTTTTCCACCTTGATTTTGGCAGCTTGGGTTTTGCCTTGAATATAGGCTAGAACATCTTCCGATGCGAGATCAGGGGCAGGCCTCGAAACAAGTATAGTTTTCGAAGGTGGGACTGCTGTTAGGGTCTTAAGTAACGAATTGTTACCAACAACGGCCGGTATTCCGGGCAATGTTGGACCCTGGGTAGAATTGTCTACCGTGATTTGCGGAGCCAAAGAATTGGGCTGCGCATCGGACACAACGGACGACGCGGAAATTGCTGGCTTCCGTTACCTCAAAGACCGATTCGGTATCTTTGATCGTTCCTGATCTCAGAACCATTGGAACGGGGACCAGGAGCTGTGGCGACGGAGAGTGGCAGGAAATCGGTTGCTGTGCCTCGCACAGTTGCAGCCGACTAGCAGCAGATTGTTTGCTTTTCGGCGACTCATTTAATAGCTTCATACTATTAAATTGAGCGTCTAGCGCGGAGAACAGGTCATTCGCCTTGCGAAAAATGGCCATTATCTCAGAAAATCCACTCCTGGTCTGACTCATGAAGGATGATATTTCCTTCTCAACCGGTCGACAGGCCTCACAGCAATAACGCAGGCCCTTTTTGCTGGACACTACGTCAGCCATTCGACCTGTCATCTCGATGCACTTAGCGTGCACAACTGCCTCGCAAAGCCAGCAATGGAAACTGGGCTGGTCTGCCAAAACATTTTTTTGGCAATTTTTATTAACACAGACAATATTCTGGGACATGTTCACCAACCCTAGACCACAGTGCACACTATCAATACCAAAAAAGTAAAGAGAGTGAGATAGAACAAAAGAGCGCAAAAGTTAGAATTTGAGCAGCAGAAAATCACAAGAACGGTGAGAGCTATGAACAGGTTGGATGCAGCTTATAGCAAACGGCACTCGAGCGGGGGAGAGAAAAAATAAAAACGGTAAAAGAGCAAAGAGGAAAAAAATAAGATAAGAAAACCGTTTTAGCACAAAACTAAAAAATGATTGCTAATGCAAATTAATTACACAGAAAAGTGCATGCACGCGCGGTAGCAAAACGGTATATTATTATTGATATTAGGTGATAAATTAGAGGAAACCCCGGTGGTTTAAATTCAAAATGAACACAAAAGTCGGAGCGCAAAACAAAAACACGACCGTCCGCTACGAAGAGAAAGATCGAATGATCTTCGTCTTCGCCACGGGTCCGTCTGGGCCGACCGATCCTTTTTCGGCGCTGCCGCCGTCTGTTGCCCCTTGCTCGCCACCGTCTTTTTCTCCCTTGTGCCCTGCGCGCACTTGCTGCACAGGCTCTCCGGAGCTACTGGCTTTTCGGGCTCCCCTACGGCCGGCTGCCTGATTTCGGACGTGAGCCTCTGCATCTCGGCGGACCTGCGTCTCGTAAATGAGTTTGCTCCACTGAGCAAACTGATAGATGAGTTTGCCGAGCCTTGAGACGCTCGTGGGCTTCTACTCCTTTCCCTCCCGTTCCCCTGCGACCGCTTCCCGGGCTGGTCGGATACCTTCCCCTCTTGGTCGAGTCGGTGAGAACACCATCACCACTCCTCACGGCCTGACTTGTTACCAGCAAAGCCCGATACGATTAGGACTGCTACAGATGGCGAGGATTGTGCTCAGCACTGACATGGGTGAACTGGATGTGGCTGCGGCTTACTTGCCGCCTCGTCCTGGCTGGACATGTGATGGCTTTGAGGCCATGCTAAGCATTTGTGGAGACAAAGCTATTATCGGAGGTGATTTTAATGCAGATGGGGCAGTGTCAGAGCGGATAGGAAAGGAGCTGCAATTGTGGAAGCTCTGGACAACTTGGGAGCGGCTGTGTTGGCCACAGGAAGACCCACCTGTTTCCCCTGTAATGACGGAACTCCCTCTGCATTGGATTTCGCACTCTTGAAAGGTCTTGAAGGTCGTAGGCTGAGTATTGAAGACTCCTTTGAGCTCAGCTCGGATCACATTCCGCTTATTGTCAGTCTCCACCTCCCATGAAGCTTCACTGTGCCTAGGAAGCTGCTCCTGCCCACTGGATCCGACATCAGGTCTTTCCAGAGGACGCTGGATGACTCCATTCACCTTAATATGGAGATATGCACGGCGGAGGATCTGGATGATGCTACACTTCTGCTGGAGGCTAAAATCTGGGAAGCATCAGAGCAAGCGGCGCCTCCCTCAGGTATTCACCCCAGGAGAGCCTGCTCTTCACTACCACCGGAAGTTAGTGCTCTTCTGGCGATGAAACACCGACTTATGAGGGAGTATGGCAGAACCCACGACCCAAGGACTTTGCGTGTCTACCGCAGGCTGGGAAATCGAGTCCGGAAGTTGCTCAACCAACTGAGGGAGAGTTGCTGGGCAAGGAGCTGGAGGAGGCTACTCCGGATAAGGATTCCAACTTCGCGCTGTGGAGAATCGCGGGCAGAAGTAAGAGGCAGGCCACCCCCAAATACTCAGTGAAGAAAGCGGATGGGACTTGGGCCAAGTCTCCGCTTGAACGTGCCGAGGCGTTTGCCGAGAGTTTGGAGGAGCGGTTCACTCCATTCGAAACTGCGTCGAGGGAGAGAGTCGAAAAGGTTCATGCAGCACTAGAGGAACCTCACCAGATGACGCCTCCTATTCCCCCAATCCGGCTGCCTGAAGTCCAGGCCAAGATAAGGAAGCTGAAGCACCGGAAGTCGCCAGGAGCGGATGGCATTTCCAGCCGAGTAGCAAAACTCCTTCCGGAGAAGGCTCTCCTTTTCTTGGTCCTGCTGTTCAACGCTGCACTCAGGCTGGGACATTTCCCTAAAAGCTGGAAGCATGCAAATGTTGTAATGATACACAAAAGGGGCAAGGACTCGAAGGATGTGGGCAATTATAGACCGATTAGCCTCCTGCCGACCATTGCTAAGGTCTATGAACGGTGCATTCTGGAAAGATTGCAAAGGATACCAGAAGTGACACAAGCGATCCCCAGGCACCAATTCGGCTTTCTCAAAGGACATGGCACCCCCGAGCAACTTCACCGTGTAGTGGACTTCGTCGTGGATGGATTCCAAAGAAGGCAATATACGGTGGCTGCCTTCCTGGACATTCAGCAGGCCTTTAATAGGGTCTGGCACCAAGGGCTCCTATCAAAGGTCAAGGAACTTCTGCCTCCTCAACTGTTCGAGTTAGTCAGGAGCTACCTCAGCGATCGAACCTTCTAAGTGGTGCTGGATGGAGTAGCCTTAACTACCAGGAGGATAGCTGCCGGAGTTCCACAAGGTAGTGTGGGCCCTACACTATATAACTTGTTTGCGTACGATGCCCCACTTCATCTGAGCTCAAGAAGCGTGTGTGTAGCAACATAATCAAACGACTCTGCAATCCTCGCAAGGTCCAGCTGCGTCTACAGTGCCACGGACAATCTTCAGATGGTAGGTAGGTATAAGTGGTGAGGCTACCCTGGTAGCCTCCATTTAGAGCTGAGCTCCATTTTGGTCCACACCCTCGACTGTCGTAGCCGGCTCCTTCACTTCAGTACCAGCCAGTGTCATTCAGGTACGCTAGGATGGCATTCACCCCTCCTCCCTTAGCAACCCTAGCTGGTGAGCTCCGAAGTGTCGGGCTCGGAGATGGTTGAGTTCCGGGCAGTGACACAACAGGTGCTCCGAAGTCTCTTTCTCGGTTTCTTCTTTGCAGCTTCTGCAATATGTGTTATGGGGTAGGCCCATTTTACAGCCATGAGTGCCTATTGGCCAATGCCCCGTGAGGGTTGACGTTATTCTTCTGATGTCCTTTTTGTTTTTGGAGATCAGGTCTGCTGTCCTTCTCCTATTGTATTCTGGCCAGCATAGCCTAGATCTTCTGTTCTCGGTCATCGTTGACCATTATTTGCTGGCTAGTCGTTAGAAATGGCTGAGGATTTCCCTCTGGACTGAGTTCAGGGAGATTTGTATGTTTGAGGTATCTGAGCTTCCTTCTGACCCTTGCCTGGCCAGCTCGTCAGCTTTTTCGTTTCCTGGAATATCGCTGTGTCCCGGTACCCATACTTTTTTTACCGTATTGTCTTCAGCGAGTCTATTTAGCGCCTCCTTACATTGGGCCACTAGAGTCGATGTTGTTCTTACTGATGAGAGCCGCTTGGCCATCCGAATATATTCTTACTTTGGTATTCTTGAGGTCTCGGTTTTCTGAGAGTTCGACAGCTTTCAGAATTGCGAATACCTCTGCCTGGAACACTGTCGCTAGTTGTCTGTCGGAGGTTGAAGGACTCTTCTGCTCCCCAGCTGTCTGCGAAGATTCCGGCAGTTGTAGGGACACCGCCTCTCATTTTCGAGCCGTCGGTGGAGAGGGATACTTCGTCTTGTTTGGATACACGAGGGAGGGATCTTCATTCTCCCCTTGTGGGGTATGTGGTTGTATATGCGTTGCCGAATCGTAGTTCGGTTGTCATGTAGTCTGTTCCTGTTGTTCCCATATAGTCTATTTCATTCAAGATCGTACAGTGCCCAGTGTGATAGTTTTTCCAGCTATGGCTTGCCCTTCAGTCGTACCGCGCTTTGGGCTGCTGTATTCCTGATGAAGTGTTCTATTGGGATTAGGTTTAACACTGCGTTCAACGCCGCCGCGGGGCATAATCTTAGTGCTCCCGTGGCATCTGCGCATGCCGATATTTGAATCCTTGTAAGTTTTTGTCTGTTGTATGCCCTAGTTAGTGCTGGCCACCATACTAGTGCTCCGTATGTAAGTATGGGTTTCACCACGGCTGTGTAGAGCCATACTATGATCTTGGGGTGTATGGCCCAGTTCTTTCCAAACATTTTTCTGCACGAGTATAATGCTATACTCGCTTTCTTGACTCGTTCACTGATATTGTTTTTCCATGATAATTTTGTGTCCAGTATTACCCCCAAGTACTTAGCTTGTTGTGATAGCTCTAGTTCTATACCATCTATCTGTGGTTTTGTGAACATGGGGATCTTTGTTTTTTTCGTAAAGAGCATAAGTTCCGGTTTGCTCGGGTTAATGCCACAGGCTTTAGCCCATTAATTCAGTTTGGTGAGTGCCCTTCTCATCAGTTCGCTGATAACGTCAAATGATTCAAGGTGAGTAGGACTACGTCGTCCGCGTATGCTACCACCTTAACTCCTTCGCTATTGAGTTCTTTCAATATGTCGTCCATGTTGATCAGCCAGAGCAGTGGAGATAAAACTCCCCCCTGAGGTGTGCCCCTCTTCACAAACCTGGTGTGATGAGTGCCACTCAGTTCGGCTGTTATCTTTCTGCTCGTTAGCATTTCGCCTATCCATGATCTGAGGCCTCCTTCAACTCCTATTTTGTTGAGGGAGCTCAGGATGGAGTCCGCGGTTACGTTGTTGAAAGCCCCTTCTATATCTAGAAAGGTAGCCCGTGTGTAGTTTTTGAAAAACAGGGCTTTCTCTATGTATTGTACTACTTCGTGTAGCGCCGTTTCTGTAGATTTGCTTTTCGGTAAGCGTGCTGGGCTTTCGAAAGGTTTTTCTCCGTTTTGCTTCTGATGTGGATATCTAGTATCCTTTCCATTGTTTTCATGAGGAATGAAGTCAGGCTAATCGGCCTGTAATCCTTGGCTAGGATGTGTCCTCTTCTTCCTGGTTTGGGTATGAAGACTACTATTGCTTCCTTTCATGGAAGCGGTACGTGTACTGCTTGTATACATGCTCGGAAGATTGCCTGCAGCCAGTTCCATATGTATTCCTTCGTCGTTTGCAGCATTGCTGGATGATTCCGTCCGGACCTGGACTCTTGTATTTGTCAAATGAGTCTATCGCCCAGTGGATTCTCTTCCTAGTGGCGATCTCTTCGACTTGTGGCTGTTGGACTGCCCTTAGGGTATCCCTTACTGTGGGTTCTATTCTTAGATTTCCTGGGAAGTGAGTGTCCAGCTGGATATCTAATGATTCTTCAGCTGACAACGTTCCTGTGCCGTCAGGCTTATAAGCGAAGGGCTTGCTTGCCCTCTTGCTAGTATTTTGCTTAACCTAGCCGTATTCTTTATTTCTTCTAGCGATTCGCAGTAGTTGCTCCAAGATTCTTTCTTGGCAGCGTATATCGCCTTTTTGTACTCTCTATGTATTTCCTTGTGCGGTCCCCAGTCTTTGGTTCCGTAGCTGGTATTAAAGGTCTTCCTGACCTTACGTCTGAGCTCACTTAGCTCTTTGTTCCACCATTGTGGGTACTGCTTCTTGGAGTATGTAATTCTACATGACTCCTTGTACGCGTTGTAAGGATGCACTACGGCCGGGATATAAACTCAGCGGGAAAAATACTACCGGCCGGGGAATTTTCCAGCGGCCGAACCCTCCACTGGAGAAGGACTCGGGATTTGCCCAGCAGCCTGCTCCCGCGCCCGCAACCCAAACCTAAAGCCACGGCCTGGTCCGAACCCGGCTCGGCGGCTCCGCCTGGGATGTCCCAACGGCGGCCCTTCCCCAAAATATTCCCCGTGACTCGCGATCACCAGTGAGGGCGCCCGGGCTAATCCCTACGGCGCACTCTGAGATTGGACAGGCGGCTTGGGATAACCCAACAGCCGCCGCCTGCGCCCACGCCCGGAATTAATCTCAGCAGCGTGGCGCTCCTGTTCCCGTCATGCACAATTCGGCGCCTGGAATTACCCAACGGCAGCCGAGATGGGGAGGAGGGGAGCTGAGGGTAAAAAGGTGGATCGAGAGTGGATATGTTCATTGTGGGTTTATTTCATTGCATTTGTCTCTTAATTATTAGCTTTTCCCCTGCCTAGCACACACACCCCGAAATCTTTCTATATATGTGTAATTGTAGGGCGGCTCCGCCTCGCTCACCCAAATAACTTGTCCGAAAGGTTTTGCTGCTGCTCCTTGTTCGGTCTTCTTCCTTGCCGTCCTTTCACTTGTCACTTTTAATTTCACTTCTAATTGTTCTCCTGGTCGATTCGCGAGTGATTTCAAATCTTATTGTTCACTCCGCCTTGACCTAATTCTGCCGGTCCCTCTGGCAGCAGCGATACCACGATCGCTGGCACACGCCGTTCCGCAGTCCATGCATTCTGCATGTATGCCCTCTTCCCCTCTCGCTCTCTCCTGAGCGAGCAGGTGGCTGGTGCAAATTCCATTGCATTCCTTCGGGCTCTGCCGGCGCCCGCGTCGTAGGCCTCTGCCCCCGATCGCGCTCTCCGCCGCTCGCTGGTTGGCGGCTCTCCTGTCCCGTCCTTTGGGATGCGGTCCCGTCGTTCCGTACCGCTCCCTGGCCGGCGTTCCCCGGCGATGTTGCCGATAATGTTGCCGGTGATGCTGCCGGTAATGCTGCCGGTGATGCTGCCGGTAATGCTGCCGGTAATGTTGCCGGTAATGCTGCTGGTAATGTTGCCGGTGTGTGTCCCTACTCCCTAATTCCTAACCCCTAATATTTACATAATTAACCTAACGTAAATCTTAACCTTAACCTAATAATTAGAAGATATTTTACAATAATTACATCGGCGAGCGACATCGTCACACCCCCTCCCTACTTCCGGGTGGGACGGAGGAAAACCCGCACCTTCCCACTTGTTCTGATCTTGTGACGCCCAGGGGCGCACAAAAATAAAATAGAAGCATGAATTACTATGGAATGTATATGAAAATGAATATGTAAAGCATGAATTATTATTTTGTAAAATAGAGTGTAACGAAGAATCTAGAAATAATTATGAATAAAATAATAACCCATACGACGGGACAGCCCTTCTTCAATTTAAATCACGCCCAGGAAGGGTCACACCGACCACCCAAGGCTGGCCACACTCAAAATGATCGATAAGTTCGAACGAGGAAGCCACACCACACGGCCCAGGGCCGCTATATAAGGCGAGCCAGATCCCTTGAAAGGGCAATCAGTGCGAGCAGCCAAAGCGAGCAACACCTACCAGGAACAGGAGGATCACCGGGTAAGCGGAGAAAAGCCTAAGAAAGGCAAAGGTAACTTAGCTATTAAATCTGGGTCGGAGAACCGACTGATCAGGTCTAACTTTAATCGTACCTAGTAGACCTTAAAGGGCCTCTCAAACCTTCTCATATATTGTAGACCTTAAAGGCCTCTCACACTTTTCTCATATATTGTAGACCTTAAAGGCCTCTCAAACTTTTCTCATATATTGTAGACCTTAAAGGCCTCTCAAACTTCTCTCATATATTGTAGACCTTAAAGGCCTCTCAAACTTTCTCATATATTGTAGACCTTAAAGGCCTCTCACACTTTTCTCATATATTGTAGACCTTAAAGGCCTCTCAAACTTTCTCATATATTGTAGACCTTAAAGGCCTCTCACACTTTTCCCATATATTGTAGACCTCAAAGGCCTCTCAAACTTTCTCATATATTGTAGACCTTAAAGGCCTCTCAAACTTTTCTCATATATTATAGACCTTAAAGGCCTCTCAAACTCTTCTCGTACATTGTAGACCTTAAAGGCCTCTCAAACTTTTCTCATATATTGTAGACCTTAAAGGCCTCTCAAACTTTTCTCAGATATTGTAGACCTTAAAGGCCTCTCAAACTTCTCTCATATATTGTAGACCTTTGTAGAATTATGAGCAACGCGAGTAGATATTTGAAGTTATAAATTTATTCCTTATTCTTTAATAATTCTTGGTGGAAGCAGCGAAGGTGCCGCTTCGACCAGTTCGTCGTGATTAACTTTACAATATTCTTTTAGTTTAAATTAAGGCTAGGTTCCATCGCTGCGCTGCCCGCAGAGCGACGGCTTATGTATATGCTTATGTATATAGGCTATGCGTTCCTAGACGGACGCGCGAGTGTATATGTTCATGAGGTCAGCTCATGTTACAGAAGTGCATGCGTTAGCTCTTTGAGTTTTATGACCGGGAAATTTGAGGATTGTTTACATTGCAACAATTAGTTACAGTATGCATTCTGTTTGTGTTGAGGTTTAGGTGCCTGGCCGATAGTGCATAAACTATTGCCTGTAGTTGTCGCAACTAGCACTTGGAACTAGTTGGACGGTTTGATTGGGTTTGGGTGAGGTTTGGTTGGTTGGTTGGTTGGATGAGGTTGGTTTTTTGGTTGGTTGAGGACATGAAGACACGACGATGGTGTCGGGCGCATGTGGTGCATGAATAAAAGCTCTGTTGTGAGTTAGAACTCTTACTGACTTTATTAATGAAAACTTAACAGTATATATAGGTAAAAAATGCTTATGGTAACAAATATCGTATAACAAAATAATTTGGGTTACTGTGAATGTGGGTTACTGTGTATGTGAGTTATTGCCAGATATATGACCTGTCACTTATTGCTACTGTGTATGTAGGTTATTGCCAGCTATATGACCTGACACTTCTTGCTCTATTTTGCTTTCCTCATGTCCGCCAGTTATGCATATTCGCTTGACCTGGTAGATGATACTTTATTAACGACAAATGCATGTGGCTGCAACTGAAGAATTATTATGTCGAATTCTTAATGATATTGCTTATGAGTAATGCTGCCGTGACTGAACACATTCTTTAAGTATTTATTTTACAGTGCGTATTCAATGTGAGCATAGTACACCTTAAAGGCCTCTCAACCTTTTCTCATATATATTATAGACTTAAGCAGTTCTCATAATTGGGAGACCTTAAAGGCCTCTACACTGTTCTCTTAATTAGTAGACCTCAACGGCCTCTCAAACTATTCTCTTAGTTCACAGACTCTGACGGCCCCAAGAACCGTTCGCCTAACTCGTAGACCGCAAAGGCCTCGAAGCTTTTCTTATAGTAGTAGACCTTCAGGGCCTCTAAAACCATCCTAATTGGCAGACCTCGAGGGTCTCTCGCTCTCTCTCTCTTTCCCCCTCTACTATGTAGCCGCCGACCATTGTCGGCTCATTACGAGACGAAGCCCGGACGACCTCAAACTCAGGAGCAGCAGGAGCCGAATCAGTGAATCTCGTGAACACCAGCTATTCTACCCTCTCCCCATTTACTGTTAACCCAGAGCCCAATAAACGCACAAATATAAGTAATTACTGTTTAAATTCTCACGCCTTTACCTCTGGGAACGGATCGGGATCTCTTCTAGCAACTCTACCCAACTCAAAAATATAAATTTCTGAGACGACCCTGGTCACCCGCGAGCTCCCACCCGGCGCACTGACCAACCGTCACAGTGGCGCCCGTTAACAGGTGTAAGAGTTGCGAAGAAGTACCGAGTCCGAAGAGAGCTGGGTATACCTAGCAACAAAAGAGGAGCTGACGGAATACGCAGCAGAGTTTATGCTCGAGCAAGGTGGGACAAACGAGGAGTTAAGACGAATACTATCAACATTTGTGAAACGAACGGATCATAACGAGGACACTAGGCAAAGGCTTATTGAACTTTCAAACAAGCATAAAAGGGACAAAAGCAAAGCAAGAAGTCCCTCACCACTAATAGTGCTAACCAGAGCGGAAGGGAACAGAACGATTCTCCGTTCCAAGCCACAAAGAATAACCGGACCAGAGGAGAAAAAGGTGAACATGGAGTCGGTAGAAGGGATCAGAATGAAAAGGAGAGTCGAAACAGAAATCGTGGATAGAGTTCGAGGCTGGGGATTTGCTATCAAGGGACAAGCAACCCGTTGGAATTTCTGGAAAAGATGGAGCAATGGGCGGCAAGATATGGGATTCATGAAGACCATTTGGTTCAGACGATGCCCTTTATCTTGGAGGGAGCAGCGATCGATTGGTGGAACACCACACCAACCAAGATAAAAACTTGGAAACAGTTAACCACGGAGATCTTGGAATATTTCCTACCACCAAGATATGAGGAAAAAGTGGAGACACAAATAGCGCAATTAAGACAGCGCGTAATGAAAAAGTAAGGGAATACGCAATGGGATTAAGGAAAATAATGCGATTCACAAAACTATCCGAGGAAGAAAAATTCGATCGGATATTTTCAAACTGCAGGAGTAAGATCAAATTATACACGCGCAGATCAGGATTCCGGACGTTGACACAGTTTTTCAAACTGGCCGAGGAAGTAGAAGAGATAGAGGCGGCGGAAAGGCCAAGTCGATCAGACCAACCAGGACAACAACAACTGAGACCAGAGATATGTATGCGATGCGGGGGAACAGGACATACAGCACGAACCTGCGGAAACCCCCCGAGACTATTCTGCTGGGTATGCGGACGGAATGGAATACGCACAACAGAATGCTGCAGAGCAGGAGCGGGAAACGCGGAGGGCCTGAGCAGATAAAGCTGGCAGCTCAGGCGACACAACAAAAGCCAGCGGCAGAAAACGGTTGTATTGCGATGGATTTCAGATTATGGCAGTAGTTGGAATAGGGAATCGGGAAACAAAAGGCGTAATAGACACCGGTGCATTACGAAGCACAATAAGTCTAAACCAATACAGGAATCTTCGAAAGATGGGGGAATGGAACGGAACACGTTCAGCAATAACGCTGGCGAACGGTACGATTCAAGACACCATTGGGAGCTTCACAGCGGATATAAGCTTCGGGATCAAGAAAGTAAAAATAACATTCATGATACTGAAACAGGGGGCAGGAGAGATACTGCTGGGAATGGACTTCTTAGCAGGAATAGGAAGTACGCTGCGAATTGGAACTGGATATCATAGCAACCAACAACCACGAAGAAGTAAAGGGAAAAGAAGAACAAGCGTCGGAGACGAACGAGCCAACATAGGAGGAAATACAGACATTTCTAGAAGAACAAAGGCAAGTATTTGAGAGTATGCAGGGGGTTAGTAACATCACAAAGCATGGAATCTATCTAAGGGACGACAAGACTATAAAACAACGATACTACCCAAGAAATCCAAAACAACAAGAGATTATAAACGACCAGGTAGACGAACCTGGCGCTAGGACTAATCGAACGATCATATAGCCCCTATAGTGCCCCGGTGGTATTAGTAAAGAAAAAGAATAATGAATGGAGGATGTGTATAGATTATAGGCTATTAAACGAAAAAACGGAGAAAGATGCGTACCCGGTACCCAGAATGAATTTCATCTTGGACCAACTGAGAGAAGCAAGATTTATTAGCACGATCGACTTAAAATCCGGGTACTCGCAGATACCAATGGAAGCAGACAGTAAACAGTACACTGCATTCACTGTCCCGGGACGAGGACTGTGTCAGAAATGCCATTCGGATTAACCACGGCACCGGCAACGTTTCAAAGAGCATTAGACTCGATCATAGGACCGGAAATGGAACCATTCGCGTTCGCTTGTCTGGATGACATCGTGGTAATCGGGAAAAACAAACAGGAACACCTTGACAAGCTTCGGGAAGTTTTTCAGAGACTACAGCGAGCAAACCTGAAGATCAACCCGGAAAAATGCCATTTTTTTCAGAAAGAGCTAAAATATCTGGGACACGTAGCGACACGTAAGCGACAGAGGGACTAGAACCGATCCGGAAAGGGTAGCGGCGATCCAGGAACTACAAACCCCCCGGACATCAAAGGAAGTGCACAGCTTTTTGGGAATGGCATCATGGTACAGGAGATTCATACCCTGCTTCACGGAAAAGGCCGGAGCCTAAAGGAAAGCCTGACGCAAGCACCAGTACTAGCATGCCCAGACTTCACTCGCCAGTTTAAGGTACAAACGGACGCAAGCGACATAGGGATCGGAGCGGTGTTAACGCAAGATGGACCAGACGGAGAACACGTGATCTCCTATGCAAGTAGGAGGCTAAGTGAGGTGGAAAGGAAATACAGTGCCACGGAAAAAGAGTGCCCCGCGATATATTGGGGGATCCACAAATATAAAATGTACCTGGAAGGCTACCGATTCGTAGTGGTAACAGACCATATGGCACTAAAGTGGCTGAACTCAATCGAGAGCCCCTCGGGACGGGTAGCTAGATGGGCACTCGGCCTTCAACCATTCCAATTCGATGTACAATACCGAAAGGGAAAGCTGAATGCCGTAGCAGACGCACTATGACGAACACCAAGCGTGGAGATAAAAACGATAAAAGCAACTAGTTGGATTGAACAAAAAATTCAGGAAATTGAGAAGCAACCACACAATGAAGAATACAGAGTGGAAGGCGGAAGACTATACAGAACGAATGGGGACAAAATGGACTCCCAACCATGGAAATTATGTGTCAGGGAGGAAGAAATACACACGGTACTGGGCGAGAACCACAGTACGAAAGAAGCAGGCCACCTCGGGATCTCGAAAACACTAAAAAGAATAAGAGCCCGATACTTTTGGCCCCGACTGACAAGGGACGTGAAAAAATTCGTAAGGGGATGCGAATGCTGTCAACAATACAAAGTGTCCCAGCAAAAAGCCGCAGGGCAAATGTTGACAAAAATAGCAGAGGTACCTTGGGAAACAGTGTGTGTGGACTTCGTGGGGCCCTTACCAAGAACAAAACACGGAAATACGATGCTGATCGTCATAATGGATAAATATTCGAAATGGGTAGAGCTTGCAGCACATAAACACGCTACAGCGGAAACGTTCCTCAGAACATTTAGGGAACGCGTAATAGCGAGAATAGGTGCACCAAAAGTACTAATATCCGATAACGGAGTACAGTTCACCGGGCGCAAGACCAAAACGGCCATGGAAAAGTGGGGAATACGCCAACAATTAACGGCACCATATACGCCACAGGAAAATCCGACGGAGCGCACAAATCGGACTATAAAGACGATGATAGCTCAAGCTACAGGGGAAGATCAGACGAGGTGGGACGAAAACCTACCGGAGTTAATGCTGGCCTTCAAAAGTAGCACGTCAGAATCAACAAAATACAGTCCAGCGCAACTAATGTTCGGAAGAGAGTTAAGACTACCCGGAGCATTATTCGACAACCAGACCATGGGCTCAGGAATTAGATCGGAAGGAGTACGTGGGAGATGGGAACGACTAAAGAACATCAGACAGGAAGCAACGAACAACATGATGGAAGCGACGGAGAGGCAACGCCACCATTACAACCTGCGCAAACGGGAATGGAAACCAGCAATTGGCGACTGGGTATGGTGCAAAACACACGCGTTATCGAAGGCAATCGACAAATTTAACGCGAAGTTGGCGCCAAAATACGACGGGCCCTGGAAAGTTGTTAAATTCATATCACCCGTCATAATCCAAACCCGTGACACGAAGTCAAAGAAAACCCTAAACCCTACGGGCAGGAAAATAGTGATAGGAAACTGGCCAATGAGACCCTTAAGGCAGATAATAGGAACTTGACATCGGTAGCAATCGATAGAAACCTACGACCCTGGAAAAATAACAATCGATTAATAGGACCCCCTGTGCTACTAACCAACACTGGCAAAACCAACGATAACATAAGCCAATCAATTATCGTTATAGAAGACAAGATGCAGCGACTACAGGAAAGCATGAAGAAATTCAAGGCGAGCCATGCCCGACTAGAAGCAGCACGGCACCAAGTAAAGATCTTGGCGGTGGAAAAGGTACCAGAAGGCAGCCGGAGACTGACGCAACCGACCAAGATGGGGCAACAAGCACCGCTAAGCAGCACCACAACGAAGTCCAGCGACCAGGACCCACCAGCGAAACCAACGGTGGCCCGGACAGGAAAAGGTCAGCGAATCGCGCACACCCGGACAGAATCAGGAAAGCCCGACGAGAGGCAAGAGGACGCCACCATGCACGACGTCAGCAACCAAGGGCAAACAGCAGTCGCAAAAACATGCACTGACATGTCCGCTGGGCAAAGCGGAACCAAAAAAGCTGTACCAGCAAAGGCACCTTTCATCCCGACCGGTACGCCAACAGCGATAAACCGCGGGCCGGTTCGCGTGGGTACAGAGCAGAGAGGGGACGCCAAACAGAGGCAGCCCAGCGCAAACGGCAGCGAGAGCCGACACCTCGGGGAGGAGCCGGGAGGCCAACAATGTTCGAGGAGCCACCAACGACCTCACGGCGACCGACGACCGCACGGCGACCAACACCATCGCCGGACCGGGATGTTCTGCAACTTAATTCGGACGCAGAGATAAGCTGTGGAGCATACCGGAGGAGCCCATTGTATCACCGACAGCAATGGCGGAAATCAGGAAGCGGCTGGCAGTAAAAAAGTTTGGCAAACAGCAGGCGTGCCTCGTCCGGGACGGAGATAAAACCTGGAGAGTCACATTCTCCCACTCAAACGCGGTGCGAATTGAAGAGCACCGGCACAAACTAAAGGAGGGGGAGTGTGACGCCCAGGGGCGCACAAAAATAAAATAGAAGCATGAATTACTATGGAATGTATATGAAAATGAATATGTAAAGCATGAATTATTATTTTGTAAAATAGAGTGTATAGAAGAATCCAGAAATAATTATGAATAAAATAATAACCCATACGACGGGACAGCCCTTCTTCAATTTAAATCACGCCCAGGAAGGGTCACACCGACCACCCAAGGCTGGCCACACTCAAAATGATCGATAAGTTCGAACGAGGAAGCCACACCAGACGGCCCAGGGCCGCTATATAAGGCGAGCCAGATCCCTTGAAAGGGCAACCAGTACGAGCAGCCAAAGCGAGCAACACCTACCAGGAACAGGAGGATCACCGGGTAAGCGGAGAAAAGCCTAAGAAAGGCAAAGGTAACTTAGCTATTAAATCTGGGTCGGAGAACCGACTGATCAGGTCTAACTTTAATCGTATCTAGTAGACCTTAAAGGGCCTCTCACACTTTTCTCATATATTGTAGACCTTAAAGGCCTCTCAAACTTTTCTCATATATTGTAGACCTTAAGGCCTCTCAAACTTCTCTCATATATTGTAGACCTTAAAGGCCTCTCAAACTTTCTCATATATTGTAGACCTTAAAGGCCTCTCACACTTTTCTCATATATTGTAGACCTTAAAGGCCTCTCACACTTTTCTCATATATTGTAGACCTTAAAGGCCTCTCAAACTTCTCTCATATATTGTAGACCTTAAAGGCCTCTCAAACTTTTCTCATATATTGTAGACCTTAAAGGCCTCTCAAACTTCTCTCATATATTGTAGACCTTAAAGGCCTCTCAAATTTTCTCATATATTGTAGACCTTAAAGGCCTCTCACACTTTTCTCATATATTGTAGACCTTAAAGGCCTCTCAAACTTCCCTCATATACTGTAGACCTTAAAGGCCTCTCAAACTTTCTCATATATTGTAGACCTTAAAAGCCTCTCAAACTTCTCTCATATATTGCAGACCTTAAAGGCCTCTCAAACTCTTCTCATATATTGTAGACCTTAAAGGCCTCTCAAACTTTTCTCAGATATTGGAGACCTTAAAGGCCTCTCAAACTTCTCTCTTATATTGCAGACCTTAAAGGCCTCTCAACCTTTTCTCATATATATTATAGACTTAAGCTGTTCTCATAATTGGGAGACCTTAAAGGCCTCTACACTGTTCTCTTAATTAGTAGATCTCAACGGCCTCTCAAACTATTCTCTTAGTTCACAGACTCTGACGGCCCCAAGAACCGTTCGCCTAACTCGTAGACCGCAAAGGCCTCGAAGCTGTTCTTATACACTCTGTATCATAATGATACTATACCCCGAAAATGCAAGTTTCGACCGTCGTAGGGTAATGGGAGAGCAAAATAATCCAAAACCAAGTATACAGAATGAAAGCTTAATCAATTCTGCTTAAAATGAGATACTCTCTTTTCGTATTGCATCTTTCGTTTTTAAGTTAGTGTAAAAAGAGCACAAAAGTACGTTTTTTGCCCTGCCTGCAACTGTATCAAAATGATACGACACATTTCGATTATTTCGGCTGGGGAGATATATTTGCTTTCCAACAATTTTTTTTTATTTTCTGTTAACAATTTAATGAATTTGTAATAAGATTCTGTGGCGACGTTTGCTATTTGACAAGATAAATATATGATTAATAGCCTAAATTGATCCTGGCTCAATATCGCTAAAAAAGGATCGAAAACGTTATGTTATCCTTAAATTTTTAATAAATCCGGATAAATATGATGTTGGGCATAGCTGTGGAAGAAAACCAAATTTATCTGACTGCAGTAACATCCCAAAATTCGCTTTATTTGCTTCGAGCTCCACACTTGCCGCAATTTGCAGTAAGCCTGTGGCACGAAGGAAAATTCGGGGGATGCTGCAATTACTACAGTGCATTGTCAGAGGAGTCTTAAAAAAGACCTTTTACCAAAAACCACGCCAAAAAATCGGACGACTTTAATATTTAGAAAAGATCTGAAAAGATACTGCTCCCCATACAAAATTTAACCATTTTTGTAACTAAAAAGTTTTTTTAGTCACATTACCCTACGACGGTCGAAACTTGAATTTTCGGGGTGTCGTATCATTATGATACAGAGTGTATTAGTAGACCTTCAGGGCCTCTAAAACCATCCTAATTGGCAGACCTCGAGGGTCTCTCGCTCTCTCTCTCTCTTTCCCCCTCTACTACGTAGCCGCCGACCATTGTCGGCTCATCACGACAGCCGAGATGAAGCCCGGACGATCTCAAACTCAGGAGCAGCAGGACCCGAATCAGTGAATCTCGTGAACACCAGCTATTCTACCCTCTCCCCATTTATTGTTAACCCCTTTGAATTTGGCCCAGAGCCCAATAAACGCACAAATATAAGTAATTACTGTATAATTTCGCACGCCTTCACCTCTGGGAACGGATCGGGATCTCTTCTAGCAACTCTACCCAACTCAAAAATATAAATTTCTGAGACGACCCTGGCCACCCGCGAGCTCCCCCCGGCGCACTGACCAACCGTCACAATCTGTACGCGGAAACGTTGGACTTGTTCCTCATCCAGGTAACGCCGCGTGCGCCGCCCGCGGGTACCTAGCCGCGCCTCAATCCGGGCGACCAACCTTGCTGGCAGTATTCCTCCTGGCGCCGACCAGCCGGGCGGTGCCGTCACCCAAGGTTCGCTCAATGCCAGTGCGTCCCTCGGCTCCGGTGATCCTCTCTCGTACTCGGATGACTCACTAGGGGAGTCCTCCCAAGGGACCGTGCCCTACGGGGTTGGCACTGTATGGCCCCGGCCCGAATATTCCTATGTACACATCGGAGGCGGGGGATCTGGGCGTCTGCGGGTTCCAGCCTTCCCGCAGAGGGACCCCGCGGCTGCTCCGGGTGACCGTGGCGGGACGTGCGTCGCCACGTAACCCTCGTCCGTCGGGCGTCGGAGGCGTCATGGCCCTCTCCACCAGCGGCGGGGGTCCGTGGTCGTCGTCGGAGTCTTCATACACCGCTCCCCATGGTCCTGGCACCGGCACCAAAGCCGACAAGGGCTCCGGCGTCATACTTCCTAAGCAAGCCGTTAGTTCTGCCACTTGTTCCGCGGTGACCGTCCCGTTTTCTCCCTCGTTCTGCTGTCCAGTGTAATTATCTCCACTGGGCTCGCCGGTGGCGCTGGTCGTCGTGCCCCTGCAACTGACAAGGCCATCACTAGTGGGGGGCTACCCGTCATCAAATGAATCCGTGAGCTCTGATCACTGTATCAGAGTATCAGACGGTGGTACCGTCTAGATTCCGAGTTGTTTCCACTGGTCGGGGCGGCCTCCTCGTTCTCGTCTTCCTCCGTGTCTGTTTCCTCGCCGTGATACGGTTTCAGCTGGTTCTGGCTGGCTGTCCGCTGTCGGCGACTGAACGGTATGTGCAGCTGCACATTGTTTGGTGATGGAAATTTGGCGACCCTAAACGGCCCCTCATATTTCGCTGCCAATTTTGCTGAGAATCCCTCGGTGGCATTCGATAAGGCGTGGCGTCGAACCAGCACTAGTGATCCCACCGGCGGCTTCCATTCCCGTCGGCGAAGATTGTAATGTCGTCGCTGATCGGCCGATGCTCGGTCGGCGTTGTTTCTGGCGACCTCGAAGATGTGGTGCAACTGTCTACTGCGTTCTGTTGGGGTTACCTCGGGGATTCCACGTCCCGGTGCCGAGGTTCTCTTCCTTGAACCAGAAATGCTGGGTTGAATCCCGTCGTGTCGGAGATACTGCTGTTTATTGCTATCGATATCTCTGGGAGCAGCTTATCCCACTCGTTTTGCTTATTCCCATCCAGATACTGGGCGACCATCGTCCGGTTTGCTCTCTCTGTTTGATTCTGCCTCGGTGTGTATGGGGCCGTGTGTTGCAGCTCCATTCCTAGGGATTTGCAGAAGTTTCGGAATGATCGACCCGTGAATTGTGTGCCGTTGTCGCAGACAAACGTATGTGGCACTCCAAAACGGCTCAGGATCCGTTCCCGAAATGCGCGTTCCAGATGTGTTCCCGTGGCTTTGTATAGTGGAATTAATTCCACCCATTTGCTGAAAGAATCAAGAAAAACCAAGAGCATTGTATTCCCTTGTTTCGAACGCAAACGTGCAAACATTTGTCCCGCCAGTTTCTCCTGGCTGACCTTATACCTCTGGCAGCTCAGGCAGTTGCGTACGTAGCGGGCGACGTTGCGAAAAAGTATAAGCCAATAATATCGCAGCTCGAGTGCTCAGCGGGTGATTCTCCCAGTTGGGTTGTCAATGGAGTTCAACCACTTCAAGGCCTGATGATCCGTTATGACGTCGAATCGGTATCCCTCGATGTAACACCACATCTTCCTTACGGCCCATACGATGGCGAGGCACTCCTTCTCGGTTACCGAGTAATTCCTTTCTGCGATGTTTAATTGGCGGCTGGCATAGTCCACCACTCGTTCCTGCCCCTCAATGGTCTGCGTGAGTACGGTTCCGATGCCGTATTCGCTGGCGTCTATCTGTAGCACGAATTTCTGCCCAAAGTCCGGGCAGACTAAGACAGGTGCTTCCGTCAGTCGCGTCTTCAGCTCCTGAAAAGCCTGATCCTGCCGCGATGTGTAATCCCATCTCTTGCCCTTCTTCAGCAGTGATGTCATCGGTTCTACGATGTCGGCGAAGTTGGGAACAAATCGACGATACCAGGATGCAATGCCCAGGCATCTTCGAAGTTCCTTTAAGCAAGTTGGCGGTTGCAACTCACGGATCACGGCCACCTTGTCTGGGTCCGTGTGGATCCCTTCCTAGCGAGGTGATCAGCGGATCACATGTCCCAAGTAGGCGATATGCCGTTGAAAGAAGTGGCATTTATCTCTGTTCAGACGTAGGTTGGCTTTGCGTAGTCGGCGGAACACCTCTCGAAGGTTTTCCACATGTTTCTCCAATGTTGACCCGATGACCGTGTCCAGTGCCCGCTGAAACGTCGCTGTCGCGGAGTGGAGTTCAAATGGCACAACTCGCCAATGGAATAGGCCTCGGCCAGGAACCGTGAAGGCCGTACATTCCCGGCTCTCCCGAGCCACAGGAATTTGCCAGTAACCGTTCTTTAAGTCCAACGTAGAGATCAACTTAGCGTTCCGTAGTCGCTCCAAGATTTGGTGGATCCTTGGCAGCGGTTATGCGTCCGGTACAGAGCTCTCGTTGAGCTGTCTGTACTCTATGCAAATCCGTGCGTCAGCGTTCTTCTTGGCCGCGATCACAATGGGGGCACTGTGCGGGCTCTTAGACGGCTCGATGCGGCCGTCCCTAAGATGCTCGTCTATCTGCCTATCGATGACGGCTCTCATGGCCGAATTCCGTGGAAAACACCTCTGTTTTATCGGGCGGTCGTTGCGCATTATTTTTTATTTTTTTTTTTTTTCGCGCGGGGTCCCACGCCCACCTCCCGCCCAACCGACCGAGGGGCGCAGCCGTGTGACGTACGGCACGAAACGCGTACTGGATAGACGCGAGAGAAGGTAAAAAAATAGAATAGAACGAGGAAAAATTAGGATACACTACGGGATAGTACTACAAGCAATACAGTTTTTAGCTTTTGCAGGCTTTCAATGCCTTCAATGCTACTAAAAAGACGATTGTAATCAGTACATAAAACCATAAAGGGCTCATGTACTTCAAACTCACGCCTACAGTGGTTAACTACTAGTGGTATAAAAGTTCTAGAAGAAAGACGGGGAACATGGAAATTGAGCTGGCCTAGAAGGTAGGGGCTCTCCACATCACCGTGTATAAGTTTATGTAAAAAGACGACGCCATCGTCCTACGGTTAGCTAAAGAAGGTAGATTAAGTAGGAGAAGTCTACTAGCGTAAGACGGTAATCTAAGGTTTGCATCCCAGGGTAGGCCACGAAGGGCAAAAAGCAAAAAGTTTTTTTGGACAGATTCAATGCGGCTACTATGGACCCCGAATTGAAGACTCCAGACGCACGAACCATACTCCTATATAGGGCGAACCAACGAATTAAAGAGGGTCTTCGTTACATAAGGAGAATCGAATTCCTTCGCCCACCTTTTAATGAATCCCAGCATGCCTCTGGCTTTGTTAACCATACAAGAAATATGTTCAGAGAACGAAAGTTTAGGATCCAGGCGGACACCCAGATCATCAACAATAGAAATTCTTTCCAAAGAGCAGTCGTTAAGCATATAGGTTGCAAGCAGGGGAGTAACACGTGAAAATGTCATCAGTTTGCATTTTGAGCTGTTGAGATGTAAATCGTTAGCATGACACCATGCTTGGAAGTTATCAAGATCCGATTGTAGGTCAGATTGGCAAGAAATGTCCCTATACTGCAAGCTAAGTTTAACGTCATCAGCGTACATAAGTACTCTGGAATTGGTTAGAACCTGCGGCAAATCATTGATAAACAATGTGAACAGAAGTGGTCCAAGGTGACTACCCTGTGGGACGCCAGATGTGACCCTAAGGCTATTGGATTGAACGTTTCTGAACAGAACCTTTTGGGTCCTATCACTTAGATAACTCGAAATCCATTTAAGAAGATCACTAGGAAACCCCATTGAATCGAGTTTCCTAACCAGAAGAGAATGATTAACCGAGTCGAAAGCTTTACTAAAGTCCGTGTAAATAACATCGGTTTGAAAGTTTTGTTGGAAGCCCCTAATAACGAAAGAGGTAAGTTCCAGAAGATTGGTCGTGGTTGATCTTCGCCTCATAAAACCATGCTGGCATGGAGAAATGACGGATCTGCATAGATGTTGCAAGTGAGGAGTGATTACATTCTCGAAAAGTTTGGGGATAGCCGATAACTTAGAGATACCCCTATAGTTACTGGCATCCGATTTGCTACCTTTTTTGTGGAGAGGAATAACAAATGATTCCCTCCAAATAAGGGGAAATTCTGAGGATTCTAAAGACAAGGTAAATAATTTAAGAAGGGGGTTACACAGCGCCTCGGAGCAATACCTAAGCACAGAGCCAGGTATACCACTGGCTTAACACGTTGAAGATCAAGAATAAGTGAGCTTTCGTTTAAAATAGGACTGAAGATTAGGGACGAACTGGGCATAGCTGTAGAAAATGTATGATCTGAAGATGTTGAGGGCGAATATGTCGTTTTAAAAAACTCAGCAAAGAGATTAGCAATTGCTTGATCAGAATTTACTGTAGTATTCTTAAAAGACAGCGAGGGAGGATATAACGTGGGTTTACGTTTAGAGTTAACAAAGTTATAAAACTGTTTAGGGTCCTGCGTGAACTGGACCTTACAACGAGTCAAATAATTTTTGTAACACTGAGCGTTAAGCACGGTAAAGTTAGATCGAGAACTAAGATAAGATGAGAAAGCCGTTTTTGAACCAGTGAGTTTATATTTATTATAAAGCCTAGATTTTACGTTTTTTAGACGCGTCAGGTCCTTGGTAAACCAAAGTGGTTTATTAGAGACCGACGGGTAGCATTTAGGAACACATAAAGAGAAGAATGAATTCATGGCATTGTAAAAAATGTCAACGGCGGATGCCATGTCAGAGCTCATGTAAAGATTAGACCAATCAAATTCTGCTATTAAAGTGCTTAGCCTCTGATAGTCAGCCTTTCGGAAACAGCGGACTCTGTTCAAACTGCTATCAGGTGTAGTAGCTAAGACTGTCCCAGTGTCGATAGTCACATCGAAAGTTGGATGATAAGGATCTTCAGGTTGCGTCAATGGAGGAACTCTAATTAGGTTTACACCTACAGGATCAGAGACAAAGCATAGATCAAGTAAGCGGTTTAAAGAATTAAAAATATGGTTAACTTGCGATAAGGATAAATCAAGCAAGCCATTAAGGAGGTCATGCTGTGCCGCAGTGTGAAGAACATTAGACACCCCATCAGAAGACCAGTGAGCTCCGGGTATGTTGAAGTCACCCAAAGCCACTAATTGGTCCCTATCAGAAAGCCTATTGGAAACTGCCCGAATTGCCGAAAGATGTTTCCAATAAATTGGCTCTTCCCAAGATGGAGGGATGTAAGAGCAGGTTACATAAATGCAACTACCTGTGAAAGATAGTTTTACGCAGATAAATTCGATGTCCAAAAAGTCATTAGATACCACCCGTTCCGAGATGAGGCTGGAGTCAACGGCAATTAAAACTCCGCCACCACGCTGGAGAAGACGGTCTAGTCTGTAAATAGTGTACTTACATGGAAGAATTTCGGAGCAGAGGATCTCCGGCTTCAACCAGGTTTCTGTAAATACAATCACCTGGGATGCGAAAGAAAGGCTATCAGAATATAATCTAGAGAGCTTACTGCGTAAGCCCCTAGTATTCTGATAGGAAAGTAGTAGGGAAGAGGTTAGTTTTTTGGGACAGAAGGTGCTTGAGTAGACACTGAAGGTTGTGACGGCTTGGGCAGTTGAACTCCCACAGGCCGATTTCTTTTCTTCCGTGCCTCGTACTCCTTGACTACAACGTACTCGGGCCAGAAGTCACCCGAGCAAATAGTGTCAAAGAGCTGGAATGAGACATTTATCTTAAATGACGAAATGTCTCTGGCATACGGAAATTTGAATTTTTCCACCTTGATATTACCAGCTTGTGTTTTGCCTTGAATATAGGCTAGAACATCTTCCGATGCGAGATCAGGGGCAAGCCTCGAAACAAATATAGTTTTCGAAGGTGGGACTGCTGTTAGGGTCTTATGTAACGAATTGTTACCAACAACGGCCGGTATTCCGGGCAATGTTGGACCCTGGGTAGAATTTTCTACGGTTGTTTGCGGAGCCAAAGAATTGGGCTGCGCATCAGACACCACGGACGACGCGGAAATTGCTAGCTGCGCGGCTTCCGACACCTCTACGACCGATTCGGTTACCGAGATACTTCTGGTCGATCCGGCAGGTATCGGCTCGTTCCTTGATGTGCTCTATGAAGCAGAGCGGATCCGTCGTTCCGTCAAATGAGAGTCCCCATTTGGTCATCCGATCCAGTAGTGCGGCTCCCGGGTCACCATGGTGGTTTGTTGTACGTGGTGGTTCCTCGGTCTTTGCCGGCAAACGTCTTCCTGCGGCAGGAGAAGTACTCCTGGGTAGCAAAAGGGTAAGCGGTGCCGGCGGCGCCGCAGCTCCTGGTGAGTTTGCCTCCGAGTCCAGGTACATGGGTGACAGCAACTTCGCGTCCCCTGTGGGAGCGTTCCCGAAGTTCCGTTCTAGTTCCTCGAGGCGGGTTTGCACAGCCTCAGAATGGTCCCGCTGACGCGCAAAGGCAATCAGCCGCGATCGCTGCTCCTCTACAGTGCCTCCGCGTTCCAGACCAAATTCAAGGAGTATGGTCTCCAGTTTCAACTTCTTCCTGTAGCTAATCCAGGTGACGCCCATGGTAAGGTTTTTGTTATTATTATTATTCCATTTTTTTTGTTATATTTTATCCTACTGCTTGATTTATATTTTCCATATGCGCTATTCTTCCGACGCCTGTCAATATTTATTAGTTTATAGCTTATTTAATTATTTATTTATTAAATTTATTATTGTTTTCTGCAGATGCAGTTTGATTACTCTATTCCTTATTTAATTTTTATTTATTACTATTTATTGTTATTTATTTATTCTATTATCTTAACCTTATTTCCTTTTTTTATTATTATTATTATTTTTTTTTTTTTTTGATTATTAATATTTATTATTTCCCTTTTTTTTATTCGACCGTTGATTTTCCCTTCTTTTCTTCCTACTTTTGTTTTCCTTGTTTTAATTCCTTGACTTTTCTTTCTCTTTATATTCCTCAGTGTTCTCGATTTTTCCTCGCTTTCCGCTGAATTTTTGTTTTTTCAAGATTCGCTGTTTTTGTTCCTCTTGGTTTTCCTAGCTCCTTTTCTTTCCTTATTCTTTCCGCTTGTCTTACTTAAATTTCTTTCTTAATTTACTTTTATTCCATTTTATTTAATCTGTTCATTATATTTTTCCTTTGTTTATTCCTTTATTTGCCCTATATATTCTTATTTATTTTATAATATTTATTTTATCTTATATATTATTTATTTATTGTATTTTATTATTTATTGTTATTACTTTAATTTCCTTTTTCCGTGTTTTTTTTTCCTTGAGCCTTGCTGCTTTTCCTCGTTTGTCTTATTTTATTTTTATTTCTTCCCTTTCGTTTATTTGATTCCGCTTATTATGTGTTCTCCTTTTTTCAGTGTAGCCGTTGATTTTATATATGGTTTCCTCGCTTTACTTTATTTACTCCGTTTATTGTCTTATTAAATTTATTTTAGGGTGTATCCAGCCTTTGTTTGTTTTAATTTCTCTTAGTGTGTCCAGATGCTGTTTAATTCTTGTTGTTTAAATTATTTCATTTATTTCACTTATGTTGTTTTATTAATTTATTTTGATTTATTTTATTTTTTTATTTGGTTTACTTTATTTTCAGTGTATCCCGATTTTATTTTATTTAATAAGCTTTGTTTTAGTTTATATGTTTGCTTTAATTCTTGTTGGTTTATTTAATTTATTTTTTTAAATTATGTTTTATTTATTTCTTTTATTTTTCCCTTTTATTACTTTATTAATTTATTCTCAGTGTGTCCTGATTTAATTTAATTTTCTCAGTATATCCTTTTATTTTATTTAATTTATTTATTTAATTTATTTAGATTTATTGATTATTTGGTTTATTTTATTTAATGGATTTGTTTTATTTTATTTAATTTATTTAATTTATATTATAATTCTCATTTATCTTACTTTATTTTATTTTATTCATTTTATGCGCAGGATCTGAATATCCTCGGGCCGAAGGATTATTATTATTCTCTCTTTTTTTTCCTTGCAGGATCTCTCTGTTTAAATTTTGGGATTCGATGAGTTCGCGACGACGATTTAATTTTTTCCCTAAGTTTTCTTGCTTGATGTGTTTTCAACGAAGGGTATTTTCTGAGTGCCATATTCTAACATAAAGGGCCAGTATATATGTTGGTCCCCGCCCTGATGGAGGCGCAACCAAGAGCGAAGATTATTAGAATATGTATGTATAACCGAGACTCACGATCTGCACGCTCAGCGACGGTTTTCTCTGCTCTGCCGACGTCGGCGCTGGCAGCGACGTGGATTTTGCTTATTGACTAAAATGTAAATCTCGCGGCCTGTTTTTGGAGAGGCTGTACTATTTTTTCTGTCTTGAATGGAATTTCCTATTGTCGTCTCCTCTTCCCCTTGTCTTTCGTTAACCGCCCGAAAAAACAAGGTGCCCTTGTGGCGGCTGCATGTGCGTCGCTAATTTGGAAGTTTCTGGCAATTTCTAGCCTTTGCATATGCATAGCTATGTGTATGTATATATATGTATTCACCGATAAAAATCTCTTGTTCTGCTGGCGGGGCTTTAATCCACCTTAGTAAGGATTCTTACATCTCCCCATGTCCTGACGGTCCCTGTTATCGGGCGCCAAACAGTAAGGATGCACTACGTCCGGGATATAAGCTCAGCGGCCCAGAATCCCCTTCGGATCTGACTTTTATCCTCCTGTGTATTGTCTTTGTCTGTACAATTTTGGCGAATTTGTTCCTGTCTGTGTTACGAGGGTTGCGTTTCGGTGTCGTCTCGTGCATCGGCATCGAGTTTCAAAGAATATAAGTTAACTAAGTTAACCGGGCGACGGCAACGACCGATCGTCCGATGGCTCGCTCCGGCCAAACTGCTGACACAGCGTCTGGCCGGAAGCTCGTGCATAGCTGGCAACCGCTACCCATTGGAGCGGCCGCTATGATTCTCTCTTTTGTTAGCCTTAAGTTTCAGTTCTGATTTTGTATTCAATGAATAAAGAGCCATCGCTCATAAAACCAACTCCGACAATCTGTCGTTAATACTTTATTATTCTAACACCTATCTGAGTCCCTAGGCCAGAAGGTAAACGGAGGACAGTCATCCTCCCAACCTAATCTCCCTAATCATCATTGGGATATTCACGGCCAACCGGCCAGCAACACATCGGTGGTCGCCGTCCCTCGCACTTGTTATAATTGTCTTCGCATTTCATCCAGAGCATCCTACGGACAGCCGGCCAGCCACCTTACGGAAGACGCTGTCCCCCACACTTATTATAATTTATATACCTGTGGTCTGAAAAAGAGTTCTGTGTCGAGACCCTCCAATTTCCTACCTTGTACCCGCTGTTCTCCATTTGGAGAGTTATATCTAGAACTTCTTACCATCCTTGAAATTCTTCCGTGCTTGGAAAAATAAAGATTGGTATATCCCCTTTATTACAAATAGTGACGTCACGACTTATTATACTATCGAAAAGAGACTTACCCCTTTCGTTTGTTTCCTTACTTCCCCACAGCGTGTGTCTAGCGTTGGCATCACACCCGAGGATTAGCGTCGCACAGTGGCGCTTTTCTGGCATTTTCCGTTGCATAAATCATAACTTTTGAACCAAATAAGATAATCGAATAATTTAAACGGCATTTGACAGTGAATTGATATAAAATTTATATATTTAGTGAACAATGTGCCACGCCCACCCATTCGCCCATTTATAGGGCGTCAAAGTAAAAAATCAAATTTTCTCATAGAAAACGATTTTTAAACAAAAAAAATTGTTTAATTTTTTAGCTTTATTTTTATCGATTTGCTTAAATAAAACTATTTTAAAAAATGTAAAAAAATATTTTACACACATTTTTTTTTTAAATTTCGATTTAACATTTTGACTAACAATAAACCTATATTGAGGGAATTTCTTATAGCTGAAGCATTTCTGGACTATAAACATTTGATTCCTCATCCTTTCGCGTCTTAAAATCATTCAAAACAAAAAATCACGATTTTAACACTGCAAATGCCCTTGCGCGCTATGGGTACCCCTGAAGCGTTTTCACCCATATTTCGTGTTTTTTGACCCTGAGTTGTTTCACTAAAATCGCTGCCAAAGGTGGAGTCGCAGCTAGACGCAGACTATCTAAACGGATCCTGGTTCAGGAAAGATACACGGAACTGACCTATATAGTGTAGTTCAGTGCTTCGTAGTGCCAAAAAAGTTCTAGACTGCTTTAGGCAGAAAAAGTTGTTAAAAATGGACACCTGGCAGGTAACGATTTACCTGTACAAGCCAAACCCAAACTGTCGGTTTTTTGCTTTAATTTACAGTTTATGAATGTATCTATTATTTAAAACCAAAATCAGTCCGATTGGTTGTCTAGTTTTTGTGTAATATTACCTGAAAGTCAACCAAATTCTCTTTTTTTTTGTGTCGCAAAAACGGAAATATTTTTCAACTTTGAATGCTCTTCTACAAAATGCACTTCTACAAAAATGGTCCGATTTTTGTTTTCTGAACGGATTTCGAATCGTCGTGAAATTCTCTGTCGATTTCTTATAGTTTTAATCGTTTAAATCGACTATGACTTTTTGATTTATGCAACGCCAAATGCGCCAATGTCGCCACTGTGCGTCGTCTTGGTCTTTTCCGCCCACTGCATCTACCTGAAGACCGCATCTGGGGGTGCGTTTTCTTCGTGGGCCATATAGCCGGAGGCTATCAATATAGCTGTCCCATCCGACGTCTCAAACCTTGCCACCGCTAGGTCTGGGTTGCTAAGAGTGGGATGTAAAAGGACGTTCATACTGTTTTTGACTATTATACCCGCCCTCGGCCTACCTGTCGAGTTCTTGTATGAAGTTGTATATCCCTTAGTCGCCACGTCAGAGATCTGTCCGTCTCTTGTCCATGGCTTTTGTAAGAGGCCGATGTCGATGTCCTTCTCGCGGAGAAGAACTGCCAGATTTGCTGAAGCATGAGAGCTCCGCTTCAGATTGATCTGGATGACGTTCGGCATTACTGTGGCGTTGTGTCTGGGGTGACGTCGTCGATGATTAGGTCGTCCAACAGCCTGTTGGTATCATCGACGTCGTCCTCGAGGGCTTCGTCCGGCTCGGCCAGGAAGATCTTGATCTTGGCCTTCCTTATTCCGTACCGTACTTTGTGGTCGGACTTCTGTAGTTGCTCCAGGCATCGGCGGTTGATGAGAAACAAGAAAGGCTGACTTGTTCTCATCTCCCTCTCAGCTTTGAGTATGGCCCAGTCCTCCATATCGACATCTGGGTTCTGAACTCGTAACGTCTGCAGCACTCTGTCATGACTAGTTAGCCTCTTTGGTAGCCAGATGCGAGCTCTGGGCCTCCTCGGGATATCCTTCGCGGGGACTAGCTTAATGCGTAGCCCTTTCCATGCGTTGCTTATGCTGGCAACGCATGCCGCCAGGAAGTCCTTTGAAGACTCATTGTCGCACCTGATTACTCGGTGCCCTCTAACCATGTCTGAGGAGTCAAAGGAGGGTGTCGGACCCGATGGCTCTGATAGTAACTTGTCTGTTACCATCTCCGCCAATCTGGTCTCGACCTTCTCCCATTTCTCCGGCATCAGGCGCCCGTCGTCGTTGAGCTCGTCCACCAGTGCCATGGCGAGGCTGTTTCTAGCCACCTGGCTGAAACTCTTCGCGGGCCGGACAAAAGATGTCGCCCTTGGAGCCCCCTTGGAATCCTTTGCTCTCTTCGGAGCGCTTTTGCTCACCTTTTGGGAGCGATTCCGCTTCGCCTGGGGAGGTAGGAATGCTTCTGGTTGCTCCTTTTCGTATCTTTCAAAGACCTCGATCACTGCCTGGAATCGGGACTAGTCCTCTTTGTCGCACTGGTCAGCCATGCCCTCCGTTTCATTCTTGGCTATCTTAGCCAGAATGAAGCGAGCCTTGTTGACCTGCGTTTTCCTCTGCTGGTGGGTTAGCGATTTTGGCTTATCGCTAACCACACTAACCTTGGCGTGGCTTGCCTTGGTTGTGGTGGGTGGTCGTGGCGTTTGGGGAGTGCTCGACTTGGCACTGCCCACCGAACTCGACGGAGTCGAGTACACTCGTCATCCGAGCGCAGCAACTCATCTTCGTCGATTTTGGAGTTTCAAGGTTTTACCTCCCCCACGAGGTCCGAAGCGGAATTTTTGGTTGTGCTCATTTTCATAAACGCCCGCGTTGCTTGACGATGCAGGCGCGGCGGGCCCGAGTGGTTTGGGGCTTTGAAGGTGGTCGACCGTGGCTTCGCCCCTAAGCCACGGCAAGGCAGTTCCGACCCAGGTTTGCCCAGCTCTGGGAAGGCTCCGTTCAAACATAGCTGGAAATGCCCCTCAGCTGCGAACCTTATAGTCAGAGGGCACGGGTCGTTCACACTCCTGACTTCAGGGGAGGCCGTTTCGAGACTTGCCCGGGTCTTGGAGTGGGATGGTAGTCATCGGACTTAACGGTAAGGGAGACACGGGAGTTTGCCGCTCGCATTAGCCGTACCGTAGTACGTTTCCAGGAGGTACCACGCGCAGGACCTTCTCCGAGGAGAAGGTGGTATCTATCAATCTGATATCCACCTACGAGTGGACTTGATGCTTCAGTTATCCAAGGAATATACATCAGCAGAGGCTCCGCTGATCTTGCCTTGGTCTGATACGCCCTTACCACCCAAACTTCAGATACTTCTAAAGAGATTTGAGAACTGGGCCTGTAGATGGAATGTGGCCATCAACACAGACAAGTGTGCGGTGGTCACATTCGCCTTGAGGAGAGACACATGTCCAGGGGTCATTCTTCATGGTCAGCTGTTGCCGCAACGCGAGGAGCACACATACCTGGGACTGGTCCTGGACAAGAGGCTGACGTTTGCGTCGCAAATTAAAAAGACAAGGGCCAAGTTGGAAAACACTGCCAGGCGTCTGAACTGGCTAACTTGCCCGAAGTCGAAGCTGAGTCTTAGGTGCAATACTCGCCTCTACCAGTCCCTGCTAGCCCCGATTTGGCACTATGGAGTGGCAATCTATGGCACTGCGGCCAGGACGCACTTAAAAAAGACCCAAGTCTTCCAGGCTAAATTCCGTAGTCGAATCACTGGAGCGCAATGGTATCTAAGGAATGCTGACATACGAAGAGAATTAAAAGTCCCTGTAATAGGAGATTATATGAACACCCTAGCTGCCAGACACAGAACCAGACCCTGAAGTCACCCAAACCCGCTGGCCAGGAGGATGGGCAGGACTGGGACCAGGAGACGCCTGAAGAGGGCCATAATCCGGGATATGATAATAATAGATATGTAGTCAAATAAGTTTAGCAGCAAACTTGCATACAACCAAATAAACAAAAAAAAAAAACGCTTTTTTCCGTTTCATTTCCCATTTTATACCTTCCGCCAGGTTTGAGTCGCTGCCGGCCACTGTGGCTCAGACGCAGACACAAACTACGCAGCCGCCCGGTGCGGGCAGACGCTGAGCGGAATTGTTCCTCGTTGCTTCCCTCTACGCAAGCGGGATTTCATCCAGCTTTCAAGTGGGCAATCCGGCCAACTTTGGACCGTGCAAAGCAGCTCGTAGCATAGAGCTTCTGTCCTGGAGAAGGGATGGTGGCGCTAGTGTGCACCCGTTCCTGGAAACGGTTATTGCAGCGCTGCCAGACCCACTTGTGCAGCCGCTACACAACATTGAACATTTGCTTTACAGCACTGGACAGCAGCTAATCGCGCGCTCAGCTGACATGACCAGCACAAAAGTGGGGGCGTCCACACTTGCCCACAGCAATAGAGAGCGAAGTTGGAGCAGAAAGCAAAAGAGAAAGTTTCCTTGACGAAAGGCCAGGTCAGCGGGTCGGATAGCAGCCTTCCGCGGACCGCCGGAGCCAGGCCTCGTCAGGTGAGTCGTGTGGTTAACACTTCCAAGGCATCCTAACCACTGCTCGCCCTTTCTTTCCCAGAGGACATGGTCCTATTGCGAATAGTCGCCGAAGCTCCCCGCACGGGCATCCGTTCACCGCGACTTCACACACACACCTCTCATAACCTGGAGCGAGCGCTGATGTATCCGTAGGATCAGATGACATCGGAGTGAGGGGCCTTGAATTGAATTTAGCCTCGATTTCAATGATTACCGCGTTGAGCTCTTCAAACGTTAGCGATGTTGTGGCTGTGACTGATATCAGTAGCCTTTTCGCCCAATTTACCACAGCTTCCCATAGGCCGCCAAATAATGGCGCTCGAGGCAGGATGAACTTGAACTCCACCTGCTGCTTACTGCATTGGTTTATGATCCTGATCTGGGCCAGTTCTGTTAAGATTGTTTCTTCTAACGCCTTCAACTGGTTGTAGGCACCTACAAAGTTCGTGGCGTTGTTCTCAGGTCGCTTACCAATTCAAGATGTACTAAACAGAAGAATACTGCAATGTACGCCTTATCTGGTCTTTTTTCACGGATTTAATGGTGAATCCAAAAGGGACCGCAGTAGTCGACTCCAGAGTTGGAAAATGGACGAGCCTGTGTTACTCGATCCGCAGGCAAATTACCCATGATTTGTTGCATCAATTTGGGTCGTGCCCTTGTGCATCTCACACAAGTATGTATGATGCTTCTGGCCATTGTCTTGTCATTCAGAATCCAGTACTGCTGTCTGGCTCTCAAAGATTGCGCTCCGCATTGCATGTTCTCTTCATGCATCTCTCGTAGCAGCATCTTCACTTGCGGGATATAGCAGGTTAGATTCAATTGAACTTCTTGTTTGTATTGAGGATTAGATGCCTGGCAAATAGTGCATGAACTATTGCCTACAGTTGTCGCAACTAGCACTTGGAACTAGTTGGACGATTTGAAGTGTGTTTGGGGGGTTGATTGGTTTGATGGATTGGTTGTGTGAAGTTGATTGGGGCATGGAAGACACGGCTAAGGTGTCGGGCACATATGCATGAATAAAAGCTCTGTTGTGAGTTGTGAGAACTCTTACTGACTTTATTAATGAAAACTTAACAGTATATATAGGTACAAAATGCTTATGGTAACAAATATCGTATAACAAAATAATGTGGGTTACTGTGAATGTGGGTTACTGTGTATGTGGGTTATTGTCAGATATATGACCTGACACTTATAGCTACTGTGTATGTAGGTTATTGCCAGCTATATGACCTGACACCTATTGCTCTAATTTACTTTCCTCATGTCCGCCAGTTATGCATATTCGCTTGACCTGGTAAATGATACTTTATTAACGACAAATGCATGTGGCTGCGACTGAAGAATTATTATGACGAATTCTAAATGATATTGCTTATGAGTAATGCTGCCGTGACTGAACATTCTCCCGGCCGTTGAACAGGTGTTCAACCTTCAGAAAGGTCGACCGAAAAACTTCGTGGGGTAGGTTCCGGTGCTGGTTGTTCCGTGCTCTGCTTGGGTTCCAATGTCCGGCGTAGAAATATCCGACGTCGTGGTGTCCATTTGCCGACCGTCCGGCTAAGAGCCCATACAATGCCTAGTAGGATTGACATCGCTAGGGCCACATAGGCAGCTACTTGATGATGTTGAGGAGCGACAAGTTGATCCTTCCAGGTAGTCTCCTTTAATTTGACCAACTGGCGTTGCAAAGCGCCCAGCTCCTCCAAACTGACTTCCTTGGTTGCCGTTCCTTGGGGTGGCTCAGGTGGATCCTTACAGTCAACTTTCGAGATATTGCCAAATCGAACATATGTAGCCTTCGTTTCGCTGACCACAGTGCTGAATGTGCTCACGCTAATTTTTGAATTGCGTGCAGTGCAACCTGGGGCCAATGACAATAAGCCCGTTCCGTTAAGTTGTACTGTAGAAGCGATTCCGTTGCACACAGCTTGAAGTTCTATGAGATTGCGGGTGGCAAACATTAATCTGTTTTGCTGATGCGTTGCCAGCCACAGCAGCTCGGATCTTGACTGAACGACCTCACATATAGTCTCAGTTTTGTTGTTAAATAACTGAAACTCACACCGATTCTCCACGCTGAATGTGGCTTGGTGGTTGAAACATATGTGCTCGTCATTTGGCAGCTCCATACATTGGTTGAACTCGTCTTTAGTCAACCCCATGAACTGGTCTCTATGGGCATTGACGGCTATGATTTCGGTTCTTAGCTGGAATCGCTGCCAGCTTCCGGCTTTCCATGTTGGGATAGGCATGATGCTGAACACTTCCTGTTCTGTTACAGACACCAGAGGTAACGATATCTTGAAGATGACGTGGTTGCTCGTTGTGGTGCCTTTGGCATGCATCATTTTGTATAGTTGGATTACATTATCAGACGATACTGGGAGCCGTTGATCCGGTGGGATATGTTCCCATATCTGATCTAGTTGCACCCTGAGTTGCTTGGGGGATACTAGCATCGGACTGATCGTTCGATGGCGCACGTCAGTTAGCACGTTAGCTATTTCACTCTGCATCCGCTGCATTCCCGTCGCCACCAGAGTTAGCTGAGCTGTCAAAACCATAAACGCTTGCTGCAAGTGGTCGCCTTGGTACTTGCCTCTTTCTTGATTGATTGCACCTATCTGGTACTCTAGCGTTTTGATTCGATCGTTGGTGGCTGAGCTGCTCTTTCTGACTATGTTTATCGTAGAGTCCAGAATAGATGTTTGATTTTTCAAGAGCATCATCAATACGTCCTTGTTAGACTTGACGTTGTTTATCGTTTTAGACATGTCGTCGGCGTACTTTGAGTCCAGAACGCCAAATAATGAATTCGCCACATTTCCGACTATATCAAGTGGTGCTCTTCGTTGTCGGGAATGATTAATCAACTCATTTCCTGCTTGTAGCTCGTCATATACATGTTGAAAATGTTCATATATAGACTTGCAGGCATTGACGTTTCGTAACTCTGAACATTTGTGTTTTAGTTCAGATATCCCAGCAGCCAATATCCCCATGTCGCTCCAGTATGGCTTCAAGTCATAATATGCAATTATGTTCCATTCCGAAATTGCCATTCTGGACGTGCCGAGCCGTTCGTAGAATATTCCCGGTTGACTTGCAAAAGGAGTTATGTTTACTGATTGTCCCATTGCTAACGGTAATATGAGTAGCATTGCCAGCAACGTTGGCAAGATAGGAAATGATATCTTCTTTTTCTGCGTGGGGGTCTCTTCTGCTCGTGCTGTATCCTCACCAGAGCTGTGTGGTCGTTTTGTGGCTACTTCTTCCTTTAACAAAGGTGCCAACCGAGTAACTGGTCGTTTGAATGTGCCTGATGCCGTCTTGACATCTACTACACGGACCTGATTGTCTTTGCCCGGATACGTTTTTACTATCCGCCCCATAGGCCAGCTCATTACCGGTACATTGTCTTCTTTTACTAGGACTAGTAGTCCTTCTTTGACATTCTGGGCCATGGTCTTCCATTTAGTCCGCATTTGCAGCTCTTGAAGATATTCCATGGACCACTGGTTCCAGAACGATTGCTTGAGTCTGGATACTAGCTCCCATCTTTTTACCAGAGTTTTTCCGGGTAGGGCAAGATTTGCATCAGGAGGCGCTACTAGAGGTTCACCAATTAAAAAGTGACCTGGAGTGAGCGCTGATGTATCCGTGGGATCAGATGACATTGGAGTGAGGGGCCTTGAATTGAGTATCGCCTCGACTTCAATGATTACTGTGTTGAGTTCTTCAAACGTTAGAGACGATGTGGCTGTAACTGATACCAGTAGCCTTTTCGCTGACTTTACTGCAGCTTCCCATAGGCCGCCAAATGATGGCGCTCGAGGCGGAATGAACTTGAACTCCACCTGCTGCTTGCTGCATTGGTTTACAATCCTTGTCTGAGCCTGTTCTGTGAAGATTGTTTCTTCTAGCGCCTTTAACTGATTATTGGCACCTACAAAGTTTGTGGCGTTGTCACAATGAATTGTCTGACACTTTCCACGTCGACCCAAAAATCGCCGAAGAGCGGCTAGGAAAGCGTCTGTTGTCAGGTCGCTTACCAATTCAAGATGTACTGCTTTAGTGGCAAAACAGCAGAATACTGCAATGTACGCCTTATCTGGTCTTTTTCCACGGATTTTATGGTGAATCCAAAAGGGACCGCAGTAGTCAACTCCCGAGTTGGAGAATGGACGAGCCTGTGTTACTCGATCCGCAGGTAAATTACCCATGATTTGCTGCATCAATTTGGGTCGTGCCCTTGTGCATCTGACACAACTGTGTATGATGCTTCTGGCCATTGTTTTGTCATTCAGAATCCAGTATTGTTGTCTGGCTATTGCTCTCAATGATTGCGCTCCGCAATGCATGTTCTCTTCATGCATCTCTCGTAGCAGCATCTTTACAATTTGATCATTGTATGGAAGCAAGATCTGATGCTTTGCGGCATATGGTAGGTTAGATTCTTCCAATCTGCCTCCGACTCTGATGAGTCCGTCATGTCCTATTATTGGAGACAGCGACACAATTGAACTTCTTTTGTCCACTGTCCTGTGTATGCGCAGTTGTTTATGCTCAGCACTAAATTCAATTTTTTGAATAGTGCTTAAAATCAGTTTCCTAGCATAAGTTAGCTCACCTACACTTAGAGTAGTTGTAGGAGATCGGTTCTGCTTGTGACAGAAGCGAAGCATGTAAGCTCCAATGCGTTGCAACTTGTGAAAGGAGTTGCCGTGATTGCAACTGTATAGTTCGATCCCCAGTTGAACTTGGCATGTTGGCAAACTCACTTGCTTCACTAGTCGTTCTAGATCGCTGGGAGTGATGCTCGGTACCTTGGACCATTTGTCTCGGGAACCGTGTAGGAATAGCGGTCCGTTTCCTAGCATAAGTTAGCTCACCTACACTTAGAGTAGTTGTAGGAGATCGGTTCTGCTTGTGACAGAAGCGCAGCATGTAAGCTACAATGCGTTGCAACTTGTGAAAGGAGTTGCCGTGATTGCAACTGTATAGTTCGATCCCCAGTTGATCTTGGCATGTTGGCAAACTCACTTGCTTCACTCGTCGTTCTAGATCGCTGGGAGTGATGCTCGGTACCTTGGACCATTTGTCTCGGGAACCGTGTAGGAATAGCGGTCCGTACAGCCAGAGGCTGTGTCCCGCTAATTTGCTTGCCGCAATCCCTCTTGATAACACATCAGCTGGGTTATTCGCGGATGACACATGGCGCCACTGAGATTGATGCGACACCGCCTGGATTTTAGCTATCCGATTTGCCACAAACGTGTGGTATGATGATGCGGACGCATTTATCCAGGACAGGACTACAGTTGAATCAGTCCATAAGTATCCAGATGCCTTGTCTTCAGACATGCGCAAATCTTTTCTGACTCTATGGGTCAACTCGGCTCCTAACACTGCAGCACATAACTCTAGCCGCGGTAACGTTTCCTTAGCTGTCGGCGCAACTCTTGACTTTGAGCACAGCAAACGGACGGACACTTGATTATTTTTGTATGTGGCTCGAACATACACTGCTGCTCCATATGCTCGTTCTGAAGCATCGACAAATGTGTGCAATTCTTGTGAGACGGGTACCTGTCCTTCGAAGATGTGTCTTGGAATTTGCATGTTGTTTAGCGCTTGTAAGTCAGCGCGGTAATTTTTCCAATCCACCTGAAGGGACTGAGGAATCTCGTCGTCCCAGCCCATTTTTAATTCCCACAGGGTCTGCATAAACATCTTTGCCTTGACCACCACGGGAGCAAATAATCCTAGCGGATCGAATATTTGCGATGATTCCGAACTGACCACTCGTTTGGTGATGGTTGATGCTTCGCTTTTTTGAGATCGTCCACATAACTGATCTTTTTGTGGCATCCAAAGCAAACCCAAAGTCTTAACACTGTATTGTTGGAGTGTTTCGTCTAACTTGACGTTAGAGACGATATCCTCTTTAGGAATTTGGCTTAATACCTCTGAGTTATTGGAACACCATTTTCGGAGCTTGAATCCGGAAGGCAGCAGTATTTTGTTCAATTCTTGTTGAATTTGTACGGCCTCTGGGATACTGTCTGCTCCTGTGAGACAGTCATCCACGTAAAAATCATGTTTTAGTACTGATGATCCAAGCGGTAGATGATTCTTGGCCTTCTCGGACAGATAATCCAAGCATTTAGTAGCCAGGAATGGCGCTGATGTTGTACCATATGTGACCGTTTTAAGTCTGTAAAACTTTAGATCTTCTGATGGTTTCTTACGCCACACGATCAACTGATGGAACTGGTTGTCTGGATGCATCCACACCTGCCGATACATTTTTTCTATGTCTGCAGTAAACACATATCTGTGAGTGCGGAATCGTAGTAAAATTGCAAACAATTCGCTCTGCACAGTGGGTCCAGCGTACAATATATCATTCAATGATTTATTGCTTGTCGTTTTACAGGATGCATCAAAAACCACCCGCAGTTTTGTGGTACTGCTTTCGGGTTTCAATACACAGTGATGCGGAATGAAGTAGTGATCTGCAGGTACGTGTGTGGGTGGTACCAGCTTCATGTGTCCAAGACGTTCATATTCCTCCATGAAGTCTACATATCCTTTCCAGACTTCTGGTGGCGTTCGTCGCTCTAATGCCAAAAATCTGTTGGTTGCTGTTTTTTGAGATGCCCCCAGGGCTGAAGTTCCTTCAGAAAATGGAAGTTTCACAATGAATTTTCCATCTATTGCTACCTGTAGGTTCGCTACGAAATGAGATTCGCAATGAGCTTCTATTGGAGATCGAGCCTTTTCTTTGGTGTCTAGGTTTTCTAGTGTCCAGAATCGCTCTAGAAGCGTATCCACCTCCTCTTCTGTGGTTGCCGCTGCACAAAATGCCGCTGAGTCGTGCTCAGCAGGAATTTTTCCGCCTACAATCCATCCAAGCTTTGTATTTTGAAGAATCTGGCGTCATCAGCATCTGATTTGGTAGGAGCAAAGAATAATAATGTTCTGCGCCAATAAGCATGTCAATTTTTCCTGGTTTGTCAAAGTTTGGATCAGCCAGAGTGACGTTGTTTGGGACTTGTAATTGTGAGGCACTTAATTCATGAGCTGGTTGATCAGCTATGATATGCGGCAGCACAAAGGCTTCTACTTGTTGAGCAAAATCATTATGCATCGACTTCATGAGAACGTTTGCTCTAGCTCGACTGGTTTTTGGGTTGCCTCCAATGCCCTCGATGCGCAATGATGCACCGTGGAGCTTTAATGAAAGCTTGGAGGCCATTCGCTCAGAGATCAGATTAATTTGTGATCCTGAGTCTAGCAAGGCTCGAAATGTGGCCATCTGGCCATTGCTTGCTTTGACCAATACCTTGACTGTGGCCAGCAGATTGTAACTTTTGTTACTTGCTGCACCTACAGAAGGTGATTTTGGCTCTGTTGCCGCACCTGACGTGGTCTCTAGGTGCAGCAATGTATGGTGTTTTTTGTCACATTTAAAACACGTACGGCCTCGGCAATCTTTCGCCTTGTGGTCACTGCTGAAACAGTTAACACACAATTTTTGTTTTTGAGCCCAATTGACTCGATCAGGTATGGTTTTGCTGCGGAAATCATCGCATTTGTATAGCCAATGAGTCCGTTTGCAGAAAGGACAATTTGGTTGCCTTCCAGCGCTGGCAGAAGTGCATGATGGGCTCTTCTGCTCCTTTCTCAATTGTTGATTGCGTTTTCCTGTTCCCAGCACTCGGCTTCGCTGGTCCAGGAAGCTTAGCATTGTATCAAGACCTTGGAGTTCTCGTGATCCGTCTAACGATTGTTCGTAGAGGGCTCGATTTGCAAGATCCAGTTTTTGCTTGATGATGGCAATTATGATTGTATCCCAGCTGGATATATCAATGCCTAGTCCCTTTAATGATGCTAGAGACTCGATTGTTGTGATATACAACTCTTTTAATGACTTTGGATCGTCACTGTTTGTATGGTGCTGCAGGAGACGATTGAGAATCGTATCTGCTACATGGCGGGGATTGTTGTACGCGTCAACCAATATTTCCCATGCGCTCATGTAATTTTCTTTTTTAAGATCAATATGTCTTATTAATCTCTCTGCCTCTCCAGTTACGGTGGTTTTGAGGTACCACATCTTCCTGACTGTGGGCATATTGGTATCGTGAACCATGCATTTGAACAAGTCGAAGAACTGAGTCCATTTGAGTAGATCCCCATCGAACTTTGGGATGCTGACTCTGGTCAGATGTACATCTTCATTGTTTGATGCACTTGTTTGCGCCCCCAAGACTCTTTGAACTTCTCCTTCTAGTCGGAGGAACGACTGCATGTCGTATCCTTCTTCGACTGGGTCTTCGTATTCTTTGTGAACAGCAAAGTGGACATTCTGATATTGGGACCATAATGAGGTTATCGAATCCCTTGTTATGGCCCTTCCGGTTTCGGAAAATTCATTCAGGGCACGTTTGATTGATTCAGCAATCGCCCTTTGTCGCCGACAAGCTAATATCAGCTTGCTTGCAGGTTGCGTAAAGCTTGCAACGTCTGCATTTTTCGAAGCATTGATCGAGGTTGAATTTCCGGGGGCATTGCTCGAGGTTTGAGCCATTGCATCGGTTATTATCGTTCTATATTTGTCGTATGACTCACGACAGTCTACGTAGAACTTTAAATATTCTGTGGTTCTATATTCCGCTGGAATATTTTTGTCATTATCCGCAAATCGATTCCATACTTCATCGATTGCGGCCAACTTTGTTTTATAATACGTTGGATTTTGCTTTCTCTCCGCAGAGTCTTTTTTAAAATTGCGGATCAGCTTCGATATTTCTTGACTGATTTCTTCCTGCAAGTCTAACGCCTCTGTGACTGCTTGCTCCTCCTTAATAGACATATTGAAAATTGTTTTGTTCCTGACCGTTGGGAGTGTTTTATTTGCTTTGACAGCTGGATACGCTCCTATTCGCAACCGTGATGTGGTCGAAGGAAAACAACAACTGTTCAAATAGACTTGGGGGATTTTAGAATTTGGAGTTTCTAAAAAACGGAATTTAGTCAAAATCGGAAAAATCCCAAGAGTTACGGATTTTTCCTTTTGTTTGTTGATATAAGTCGGAAAATCCCAAGAGTTACGGATATTTCCTTTTGTTTGTTGATATAAGTCGGAAAATCCCAAGAGTTACGGATATTTCCTTTTGTTTGTTGATGTAAAGTCGGAAAATCCCAAGAGTTACGGATATTTCCTTTTGACTAAACGTCGGTTGACGTGTTCGTCGGGGTCACCAAAATGTTTGTATTGAGGCTTAGATGCCTGGCAAATAGTGCATGAACTATTGCCTACAGTTGTCGCAACTAGCACTTGGAACTAGTTGGACGATTTGAAGTGTGTTTGATTGGTTTGATGGATTGGTTTGATTGGGGCATGGAAGACACGGCACATATGCATGAATAAAAGCTCTGTTGTGAGTTAGAACTCTTACTGACTTTATTAATGAAAACTTAACAGTATATATAGGTACAAAATGCTTATGGTAACAAATATCGTATAACAAAATAATGTGGGTTACTGTGAATGTGGGTTACTGTGTATGTGGGTTATTGTCAGATATATGACCTGACACTTATTGCTACTGTGTATGTAGGTTATTGCCAGCTATATGACCTGACACCTATTGCTCTAATTTACTTTCCTCATGTCCGCCAGTTATGCATATTCGCTTGACCTGGTAAATGATACTTTATTAACGACAAATGCATGTGGCTGCGACTGAAGAATTATTATGACGAATTCTAAATTATATTGCTTATGAGTAATGCTGCCGTGACTGAACAGGGAGATAGAACAAAAGAGTGCAAGAGTTAGAATTTGAGCAGCAGAAATCAGAAGAGCGATGAGAGCTATGAACAGCGTAGATGCAGCTTATAGCAAACGGCACTCGAGCGGGGGAGAGAAAAAATAAAAACGGTAAAAGAGCAAAGAGAAAAAAAAAATAAGATAAGAAAACCGTCTTAGCACAAAACTAAAAAGTGATTATTAATACAAATTAATTACACAGAAAAGTGCATGCACGCGAGTTATGTAGTCGAAGTTCTTGTTCTCTCTCTCTCTTCGCCTACATTTAACAGTGAGAGATTACAAGCTCGATCTCAGCATAAGAGCTTGGCTCTAAAGCTCTCTCAATAAAAATAAGAAGCTTTCCAGCTCATTATCAGATAAGAAGTGAACAAGACAAGAATGTGACATAAAATAAATACCTTTATACTTATTAAAATTAAAAAGAACATCATCTATATTTAATAAATGTTAACATACTAATGCTAACAAAACTGGCGCAGTCGACGGAGTAACCAAAAACATAAAGTGCAGTATTGAGCGAATTCGTGCTTATATGTAATCCCATACATATGTTCTACCTTGTGCAAAAGACACATAACCTGAAAAGGCACGTTTTGTCAAAACATACCGGCTTTGATAAAGAGATTCGCAAGTGTGCAGAAAAATACAAATTATCTAATAGTTTTTGTGGATCGGATATTTGCTGCATTCCGTACAACTATTGTGCATTTTCTATGCAGCGTGCCGTCATTAGATACTGCACTCATCTCTGTATGTAAGTGTGACTGTGTGTCTAAATCATCAATTCCACACACATACACCAGAACCTCGGAGCGAACTTTTTCTGTTCACAATCGGTCAAGTGACAATATATTGCAAGTTCCAAAGAACTCAACGGCTATTTTTAAGTAGCGATGGCAAACGATTTTACCTTATCGTTTGGGGACATTCTTAAGGATGCCCACTACATTCACGAGTACAGAGGAGACAACTCTAGGGCTCTTTCATCATTTATTCGTGAAGTGGAGATGATATTATCCCTATTACCTCCCACATCTCCTGCAAGAGTCTACGTCCTTCGCCGTGTCATCCTCAACAAAATCCAAGGCGCAGCTCTACATGTTGTGAGAACCATCGAAAATTCCGAACCGTCGTGGGATGACATCAAGACGATTCTTATTCGGAATTTTGGCGTAAAGGAGTCTTATAATCAACTCTATCAAGAAGCGTTTATGCTAAGTAACAAAAACGATATTACAGAATATTTTAAGTCTTTAAGAAGTATAATGTGTAAAATTAATGAAAAATATAAATATGATAATGTAAAGCATTCTGAGTTTAGTCCCAAAAATGTTGAAGAAGCAATGCTAAGAACATTCTTGAAAAACATCGATGTAAATTTAGCTTCAGTAGTAATTAATAGAAATGTTAAAAATTTAAGAGAAGCTTTTGATTTATTACTAGAAACCGAAGGTCTTGTTAGAACTCAAAATCTTAAAACAAAATTTTCACAAAGTTTTGAAAATTCTAACAAAACGAAATATCAAAACTATCAATATCAAAATTATAATACAAATAATCAAAGAGACCGACCTTACAAATCAAATTAAATTAATCAAGATCAGAATACAAAACACAACAATTTCCAAAATGTAAGAGCTAATTCAGGTAACTTTCGATCAGGAACACAAAATTTAAATTCAAATGAAAACTGGACTAATTAACAAAGCCGTATTTCAAAAATTGAAATCGATCATGTCGAAGTAGATAAAACTATTTGTAGCCAATTTAAAAATGATAATCAAGATCAAAACTTCACTTCTGAATCAATGTCTGAGTCAAAGAACTGTTCTTGCCATGCAAATTTTCATATAGTTGCCTCGAAAAATCACTTCCTTTGATTAAGTTAACTTTAAACAATGAAGTAATCACAGCCTTGATTGATACTGGTTCAACAACTTCCATTTTGAATAGTAATAAATTGTTACAATATCCTCGAAGAACCTTATGTCATCCAATAGCATTTTCATCTCTAAATTCAAAATCGCTAATAACGCAAGAAATTATAACTGATTTGCCTCTTGAATTTAAAGAAGATGCCACAATGAGTTGGAAACTGACAACATTTCACAACAAATCGTTTGATGCTATTATAGGGCAAAACATTCTTAAGCCATTAAATGCTGTTATCGATTTTTACCAGAATACAATTACAATTAATAATAATACTATTCAATTTCAAAATAGTTCACCATACTCTGATGAGATAAACCAAATTGAACCAATCAAAATAGATGATAGAATACAGAAAATTCTTTTCAATGATTTAAATCAAGAGGAAAACAATACTCTAACTAACATTTTAAGTAGATTTAAAAGATTAATATTTCTCGAAGGTCAGCGTCTTAGCAATACAAACATTATTGAGCTACAGATAAAAACTGTAGTGGATAAACCTGTATATTGTAAGATTTATAGATATCCTCAAATACATGAGCAAGAAATATATAAGCAAATTGAAGAAATGCTACAACAGGGAATAATACGTAAAAGCAATTCGCCATATAATGCCCCTTTATGGCTTGTACCCAAAAAAGCTGATAACAGTGAAAAAAAAAAATGGCGTGTAGTTATTGATTACCGCAAATTGAATGAAAACACAGTAGATGATAACTTTCCTATCCCTAATATAGAAGGTATATTGGATAAGTTAGGAAGAGCGCAATATTTTTCTACAATTGATCTCGGGAAAGGCTTTCACCAAATTCTTGTTCAGGATCAAGATAGGGAAAAGACAGCGTTTTCTACCCCTCACGGGCATTATGAGTTTAATCGGATGCCATTCGGGCTCAAAAACGCTCCTGCCACGTTTCAACGTCTCATAAACACAGTCTTAAAAGAGGAAATAAATAGAATTTGTGTCGTCTACCTTGATGACGTTCTTATTTTTTCCACTAGTTTTTCAGAACATGTTGGCCATATTCATACAATTTTTAAAAAGCTTTCGGAAGCAAATCTTAAGATTCAAAATCAACAAATGCAATTTCTTTTCAAAAGAAACTCAGTTTTTGGGCCATATTTTAACCCCCGAAGGAGTTAAGCCTAACCCAACAACAGTTAACAGCATTCTTCAGATTAAAATTCCAAGAAATGTTAAACAAATTAGAGCTTTTCTAGGAATCACTGGGTATTATAGAAAGTTCATAAAGGATTTCTCTCAAGTAGCTTATCCATTGATTAAATGCCTTAAAAAGGATGCGAAGGTAGATGTTAATGAACCCAACTTCATGATTGCATTCGAAAAATTAAAAAGAATCATAACTGAGGCACCGGTACTTAAGTATCCGGATTTCAAAAAGAAATTTCAACTTATTACTGATGCTAGTAATATAGCTTTAGGTGCTGTTTTGCAACAAGACAGTCATCCTATTTGTTATGCAAGTCGTACATTGAATGACCATGAGAAAAACTATTCTTCAATACAAAAAGAATTACTAGCTATAGTATGGGCAACAGCTTATTTCCGCCCATATCTCTATGGAGTTAAATTCGACATTTTGTCCGATCACCAACCACTTAAGTGGCTCCTAATTAAATATAACGGAAAAGAACTTAATGGAATACTTTATAGATGGCTTGTTAAGCTTAGCGAATTTAATATAAATGTATCATACATTAAAGGAAAGGATAACCAGGTAGCTGATTTTTTAAGTCGAATAAGTAACGACGAAATTTGTGCCATAAACACAGCTGAATCTTATAGCTCTTTAGAAAACAATGTTGATGACATTAGTACACAACATTCACAGGCTGAAGACTTTGTGGACACAACTATTTTAGGTAATTTAGAAACAGTTGTTAATAGATTTAAAACACAAATCATTCTAACTGTGAAGAGGGGCGCTTGTGCCGCAAAAAGATGTCCAGAAATCGAAGGAAACCCAGAGGAAAAATCCCACGTCGCGAAGCGAAAATAAACCGGAGGCTCAAAATGAAGAGTTGGGGGCGTCGTGGGAAAATACAATGGGCTGGTCGTCAGCTTTATTTGGCTTCATACATGTAACTAAACTAAATTAACATAAGGGCCGCGCTCCCGACCGATGAGCACAGCTTAACAGTGGCGGACAGCAACGCACGAGAGCGGGAGCAGCGACAGCCGATCCGAGGGCCTGAGCGCAAAAGGGGCGAGCGCGGGTGCGCTCTTAAGTTTCGGTGAGCCAAGGCGGCACAGCGGCGGCCCCTCACCTAAACATCCCGCCCCCCTTGCAATCACTCGGGTTGCAATTGGTCCCACGTCGTTATGGCTGGTGGCAGGCTCCGGACACGACCCATCCAAAAACGGTGCTTTGGGCCACCGGTAGCCCGTCCTGAATCTTTAGGAAGCCCGGCTGAATAATGCGCGGATACATGTCGGCGCCCAAGACGACGGAAATCGTGGCTGGCAAATAGAACCGCTCGTCAGCCAGAGTAATGCCTCGGAAGTGGGCACGCACCGCATCGCTCAGCTCTCGGGACGGCGTGCGAACGCGGACGTGAGGCTCGATCTTAAACATGACATCCAGCCGCACGCTCTCGTCGGTTTTAGACCCCACGGTGGCCGAACAAACTTGTTCGTCCCCCACGCTAGTAGTGGGCAGACGGAAACACGCCGCTAGCGAAGCATCAATGCAGCTAGAGGGCGTGCACGGGTCAATGAGGGCCCCCGTGTCGAAGATCCGGGTCCCGGTGTCAATCCGTACAAGCGCAGTCGGCAACACATTGACACTATTTCGCTGCAGCAGCGACGACAGGGTTGGCGCAGCGGCCGCATTCTGCGGGGGCCCTTGCCGAGAGGCGGAAGCTTGCCTAGGCGCAGCTGGCGCGGGCGGACGAACAGTGGACGGCGCCCGCTGAGTGGCGGACGACGGCCGTGGAGCGTCTGAAGACTGCCGGCCAGCGGCGGAAGACTGCCGAGAAGCTGCCGATGAGCGCCGGGATGCCGCCTGCCGTGGAGCGGTTCTTGAGAGCCGGAAAGTGGTGGCCGACGGCCGCGACCGGTGCTCCTCCTGACGCGGCTGGCGCCGAGCCCGCGGCTCCTCCACGATGTGCAGCAGTGAGTGGTGATCCTGACCACACGTCTTACAGCAGTCCCCTCGCCGACACGCTCCGTCGGAGTGCTCGTGGGCCAAGCAACTGGAGCAATACCGGTTAACAAGGACCGCCCGGAGCCGCTTCTCGGCGCTTAACCGCAGAAAGCGACGGCACTTCTTCAGTGGGTGGATCCCATTGCAGACTCGGCATCGGTAGGACTGCGTACCTCGAGTACATCTGCTCTCCAGGGATTGGGCGTTGCGTGGACGTGGCGTCATCGTGGTGAATGCGACTGGCGGAAATATGACGGAGAAACAAAACAACGTTATTAATAATGGTGTGAAGTACAACTAGGAACTACGGTCAGAGCTACGATACGGCACAGTGGACAGGAACATCGGAGCGGAAGAACGCATTGTTATTGTGGTCGGGTGGACTCTTCCATAGGAAGCAGCACGACCTTAGCTACGGGCCTCTTGATGAGGCCTCGCGCGGTGCGGATGTCGACCACGCGGACATGGCCATCGGATCCCGGAAACACCGCGTCAACCCTGCCTAATCGCCACTCATTGGACGGAAGGTTGTCCTCCTTGATGACCACCATATCCCCCACGCGGAGATCTCTTGTAGGGGCTCGCCACTTATTCCGCTTATGGAGCTCCTTAAGGTACTCTTCCTTCCAGCGCAGTCGAAATTGCTGCTGAAGAGCCTTTAGGTGTTGCCAGCGGTTAATCATGGACGCGGTATTCCCCTTCATCTCGGGTTCCACCGTGGCAAGAAGGGGGCCTCCCACAAGAAAGTGCCCGGGTGTAAGCGCCAACAGATCAGCGGGGTCTTCGGACATTGGAGCGAGCGGCCGCGAATTTAGGCACGCCTCTATCTTTGCCAGAAGAGTAGAGAGCTCCTCAAAAGTGTATTTCCGCGTGGCTGTGGACTTGTAAAACAAGGTCTTGAAGCTCTTGACGCCTGCCTCCCACAGACCCCCCATGTGGGGGGCTCCCGGAGGAATGAAATGCCAGAGCAGCTGCTGGTGGTTATAGGCACCCGTCACCGCCCCCTTTAGGCTTTGGAGAAAATCGCGGGATAGCAGGGCAGCTGCCCCCACAAAGGTCTTCCCGTTGTCCGACTGCACTTGACGGGGGCACCCTCTCCTTGACACGAACCGAGCGAAAGCCGCCAGAAACTTCTCGGTCGTAAGGTCCGATGTAGGCTCTAAATGGATGGCCTTTGTAGAAAAGCACACGAACACCAACACATACCCCTTCGTGATGAGACAGGCTCGTCCCGTATAGTTTTTAATTTCGAAGGGACCGGCATAATCCACACCAGTATGCGTGAACGGGCGCGAGAAGGACGTCCGTTCCTTCGGTAGCTCCCCCATGAGTTGCGTCTGCAACTTCTTCTTGTGGATGACGCATACCTTACATGAATGGATGACGGACTTCACCAAGTTCCTCAACCTTGGAACCCAGAATTTGGCCCGGATTAGGCGGATCATCAGCTGATTGCCACCGTGCAGCGTGATGCGATGCGTAAACTGGACGAGGAGTCGGGACAGATGGCAGTCGTACGGAAGGATTATAGGATGCCGTTCGTCATATTGGAGAAGTTCAGAGGCCGTAACCCGGCCGCAGGCTCTCATAAGGCCTTGCGAATCAATGAATGGGTTCAGATTTTGAATCGGACTGGATGCCGGAACTGGCCGCTTTTGGTTTAAGCAGCCCATCTCAGAGACGAAGTGTCTGCGCTGAGTGACGGAAATTAAGATGCGTTCGGCCGCCGTAATCTCATTAGCTGTCAGGTGCTCTTCGAACGGAGATTGAAACTTCCGCGCGCGCTGGATGAAGCGATAAACATAAGCAAGGACTCGCAACGCCTTGTCAAGTGTGGAGAAACGCTCAAGAATATCTTCGGCAGGCGCCTTTGCAACATGGACCTTGACTACTCGCTTCTCGACTTCAGTCACGAGGGCGTCATTGCCCTGAGTGGGCCAATCGCCGCGAGGCCTTTGCAACCAAGCAGGACCGTGCCACCACAGCTGGCTATCTGCCAGGTCTTGAAGAGCCACCCCCCGGCTAGCGAGATCCGCAGGGTTCTGCTCGGAGCGGACATGTGCCCACTTCTGCACGTCGGTGAACTGGATGATCTTGGTCACCCGGTTGGCCACGAAGGTTGTCCACTGACACGCTGGCTTCTGCAGCCACGCGAGGACAATAGTCGAGTCCGTCCAACAGTATAGGGCGGCTGCGGCCCCTGGCAGCTTTGGAAGAACGGCGGTGGCCATCTCCGACAACAACAAGGCCCCGCACAACTCTAGCCGCGGAAGCGACACCGTTTTAACCGGGGCCACTCGCGTCTTTGCGGTTAGCAGGTTCACTATTACCGTCGACCCAACCTCGACACGGACGTAAATGGCGGCTCCGTACGCCTTCTGTGAAGCGTCGCAAAACCCATGGTGCTCTACCTTCAGGTGCGGACGGAACGCGACCCAACGAGGAATACGGATCTGATCGAGCACGGAATAGTTCTTCAGAAAGTCAACCCATCGCTGACAGAAATCTTGAGGGAGGGCGTCGTCCCACCCTAGATCCAAGAGCCAGATGTCCTGCATGAACATCTTCGCACGGACGATGAAAGGAGCGAGCCAGCCGGCCGGATCGAACAATTTGGCAATTTGGGACAGGACTTGGCGCTTCGTGAAAGACGAGCCAGAACCCAATTCTGGCGGAATAAAAAAGAACTCGTCAGTCGTCGCCTTCCACCGCACGCCGAGTGTCTTGGCCGTGCTCTCTGCGTCGATTTCGAGAAAGTCAGCACGAAGGAGGTGGTCGCTCGGAATGTCGGCTAGAATCGCCTTGCTATTAGAAGTCCACTTCCTAAGTGGGAACCCTGCTGATTCTAGAGCCCCCTTCAACTCCCGAATCGCAACTTGGGCATCGGCTTTGGAGTCGGCCCCGGCGAGGACGTCATCCACGTACATAAAATGCCGGATAATTCGGCTTGCTTGCGGATACCTCGACTCTTCGTCGTCAGCAAGCTGTTGCAGGACGCGGATCACTCCGAAGGTGAGCGTTTTCAATTCGTAGTCGCGGATATCCCCATCAGGATTGCGAAACAGAATACGTTGGAACGACGTATGCTTGGGGTCGATCCAAATTTGCCGATACATCTTTTCGATGTCGGCGTTAAAGACGAACCTAAAGTATCGCCACTTTAGGATCTGAATCGTTAGGTCGGATTGCAAGACCGGCCCCGCGAACAGAATGTCGTTTAGACAGATCCTGTTCGCGGACGGGCTAGAAGCGTTGAAGACTACCCGCATCTTGGTAGTCGTGCTTTCGGGCTTGACAACGGCATGATGTGGAAGGTAGTAGGTAGCGGAACTGCTTGCGGGAGAGACCTCGGTCATGTGGCCTAAGTCGATGTACTCCTGAATTACCGAGTCATAGCGAGCCTTAAGGGGCGGATCCCTCTTCAGGCGCTGCTCATTACGCAGGAACTGAGCAAGAGCAAAGGACCGCGAAGACGCTAGCTCGGAACCCTTCTGCTCGGGGTCGCGTAAGGGGAGCGTCACAACGTATTTGCCACACTCGTCTCTTCTGGTCGTCTGGACAAAATTGTGCTCGCAGACTGAATCCGATTCTGAACTGACCTGTGCGGGCAAATCTTCCACCTCCCAGAATTTGGTGAGGAGCTGATCCAATGAGTCATCAAGGCTGCGGGCAATTCGAGTGGAAAAAACGGACACGCTGCGGGGGCTGGCCGGAGATAATGGGCCTGTCAGCACCCATCCAAAAATGGTCTCCTGACCGAGAAGCGACCCGCAAATGTTAGCCTTGGAATTACCGAGGAAAATAGACGGAAGAATGTCAGCTCCTATTAACACATCGACTTGGGAGCTCTCAAAGAACTTGGGGTCCGCCAGTGGAATGTCGGGCAACCCCTTAAGAAGATTCCGCGGAATCGGATATGAGGGCAGATTCCCTGCCAACTGCGGAAGAACGTAAGCCGCAGTCTCTAATTGTAACCCGGGTCTAGACGGCGATCGGATGGAGAAATGGCACAATTTAGTAGACTGTGCGGAAATGGTCTGATTAAGACCGGAAACTTGGGCTTGAACCAAATGTCCCTATACTGCAAGCAAAGTTTAACGTCATCAGCGTACATAAGTACTCTGGAATTGGTTAGAACCTGCGGCAAATCATTGATAAACAATGTGAATAGAAGTGGTCCAAGGTGACTACCCTGCGGGACGCCAGATGTGACCCTAAGGCTATTGGATTGAACGTTTCTGAACAGAACCTTTTGGGTCCTATCACTTAGATAACTCGAAATCCATTTAAGAAGATCACTAGGAAACCCCATTGAATCGAGTTTCCTAACCAGAAGAGAATGATTAACCGAGTCGAAAGCTTTACTAAAGTCCGTGTAAATAACATCGGTTTGAAAGTTTTGTTGGAAGCCCCTAATAACGAAAGAGGTAAGTTCCAGAAGATTGGTCGTGGTTGATCTTCGCCTCATAAAACCATGCTGGCATGGAGAATTGACAGATCTGCATAGATGTTGCAAGTGAGGAGTGATTACATTCTCGAAAAGTTTGGGGATAGCCGATAACTTAGAGATAGTCTTGAAGGGAAGCTTGATCAGGTTGAACAGTCGTTCCGTTATGAAAGTCGCTTCGGACCCAGAATCTATCAGCGCTCGTGCCTGGAAGCTACACCCCAAATGGCACACGTCAATAAGGGCCGTGCCCAGTAGAACGGCTCCCGACCCGGAAGCGAAACACACCTGCACATCCGACTGGTCCCCTGAGCCGGTCGTGCTTCTGGAAGTCTGTGTGGGTCGAGCCCCTGATGCCGTAGGCGGACTCGGAGCAGTAGCGAACGGATTGCCGCGGTGCAGGAGGGTGTGGTGTCGGCTGTGGCATGTGAAGCAGCTATGGGCACTCGTGCAGTCCCGCTGCTGGTGCCCTCGGGCAAAACAGTTGAGACATAGCTGCTTCCTCTTAATGTAATCGGAGCGCCCATTTACATCCATGTCCAGGAAGCGCGGACATAAGCAAATGAGATGGTTCTCCCTCGAACAGAGATCGCAACCCTTCTGGCTCGGAACCACTCGTGTCTCGTACGAATGAAGCCTCCGAGCTGGAACTGGGGGGGGGTACCGACCGTGGCGGAACTTGCCCGGAGCCATTAGCCTTGACGTCGTCGATGGCCTCCAGAGTGCGATGCCGGTCCGTCAAGAAGTTATCCAACTCCTTCCATTTTGGAATTTCGGACTTATTGTGCACGGATTGCTCCCACATGGAAAGTGTGAGTTTGGGGAGCTTTGACGAAATCATAAACACTAGGAGACAGTCCCAAGCATCAACATTGATAGAGGACATCTTCAGAGCTGTCAGACAACTCTGAATGGTGGCTTGGAGCTCCTTCAGCGCGACTCCGGACTCTTGAGGAACAGCCTGGATGTTGAAAAGGATCTTCAACTGGCTGTTGACCAAGAGCCGCCGGTTCTCAAAGCGGTCCGTGAGGCTTTGCCACGCCGCGACAAACCCCTCATGGGTAAGCGGAGCCTTGGAAACAATGGCGTGTGCGTCACCACTTGTTTTGGATAGCAAGTGGAACAACTTTTCTACCGGGGTGAGCCGCGAGTTCTGGATATAAATGGCCGTGAACAAGTCTCTGAAGGTGGGCCACCGAAGATAATCACCCTCAAAGACTTCGGTATCCACTGGCGGTAACCGGCAGCCTGTCGACAAGGGCATGAGAACGTTGGCGGAAGCCTGAGTGGACTGAGAGGCAATTTTTTGCCGAAGCTGAGCAGTACACCTCGAATAGACGGAGTAACAGTAGCTGTACTTTGATTCCAGCACTGTCGAGGTGGCCGTATTATCGTCGGATACGGCTAGCAAGTCGGAGCAGCTCTCGTAGGTCTTTTCAACCTTCTCCCACAGGGCCTGAATTTGGTCCCGATGGACTTCCCACATGTACTGGGAGCATTCCGTTTCTGGGGCGCCCGGAGTATTTATGTTGGCCTCGAATTGACTGATCCGATCTGTTGTGGCGATGAACTTTTTCAGTGCCACGTCGACCGCACTTTGAGCCATTCTTGCCACGGAGCGGGTCTGCCTTTGTGAAGGACAGGGGGTTTTATTGACGGATTCGTCGCTCTTTGCCCTTGAAATGGCACTGGTAGCCCTAGGCTTTAGAAAAGGCGCCCGCGGAGATGCGGATTTAGATCTGTCCAGACGAATGGATGGGATAGGACGCGGGCTCTGGTCTTCTCCCTTTGGCATTCTCAGAATCGAGCTTGCTGGTCAGCGCTTGTCGACTGACTTGCGCAATTAGTGCCTCGTCCGAAGCGGTGGCTGGTCACACTAATGTGCTGAGAATAGCGAGATCGCGGATGCAATGCTTACAAGGAACTCGTTAGCAACTCGGCGCAGACGTCGAAAGACTAGTCGTGTTCGGCACGAACCGAAAGTGAAGGACACAGAAACAGAAGGAACCCAAAACCCAAAAAAAACCCCAAAAGGCAAAGCGGCTTGGAGTGATTGCCGGCGGATGGTACCTGATGCGAAGTAGAAGCAGTGTTGGAGACACGGAAAATGAAAAAGTATCGGAAAGTCCGTGCTCGTTCAGAAACAAGTGGATGACAAACGCTGTGTGTAAAATTATGTATGTAGAAATATATGACACGTACGTATAGTGTATCCTTAACTGACTCGGATTTAGAGGGGGCTTTGAGTAGCTGAATTTTTGTTTTTCGCAATAATATTAAGTGCTTAGGTGTTTATAGGTATAGGTAGGAACCCTCACTTATTTTTGAAATTAAATGTTGCGGAGCCGGAAAGGTGGAATTGACCTTGGCTTATTTTTCGGATGGAGAACCAATAAATAAATAATTAATAATTTTCGAATTTAATTATTATGTGGCCGGAAAAGTGGAATAAAAACTTTGGCTGCTTCCCGATCGCAAAAATTAATAATTAAATGCGTTGTGGTATTTTCCCCACTAAATTATTTTAAATTTACTTAGCCGGACGGATGGAATAAAAAATTAATAATTTTTGAATTTAATTATTATGTGGCCGGAAACGTGGAATAAAACTTCGGCTTCTTCCCGATCGCAAAAATTAATAATTAAATGCGTTGTGCCGATTATTTTTTGCCGAAAATTGGAAATTAAATAAATTATTATTCCGGAATCCTAAATTGGTTTAAATTCAAATTTAAAAAACTCTGCGTGGAGTTGTGGTTGTAGCGGGAAAAAAGTTCACTGGGTTACGCCGACGGCAGCGCAGTGCGTAAGTCACCAAAGGCAAAACAAAATATTAAAACACCCCACAAAAAAAAACCCCGGTGCTGCGGCGGCTGAGTTAAAAATTTTTTTTTTTTTTTTGGAACACGGATTTTAGATAATATATTTCGTAGGTTTAATATTAGCTTTATTTATTTCTGAAATCGGAGGCAGAAAATATATTGGAATATATATGGGCATTTATTTTATACGGAGATATGTATATGCATATGAGTTAATTTCTGAAATCGGAGGCAGAAAATATATTGGAATATATGTGTTGTATGTATGGGCATAAGTGGACTGTATATATGTATGTATGTAACAGGGGGAACGGAGTGTTATGCGGTGAAAAAATGACACTGATTGGAACGAGAAAAAAAAAATATTGCGACAGCGGCGGACTGTTCAGCGAATTTGGAAATTTTCGGAACTAATGCACACCGGCTGGCCAATATTAATTATGCCTTTTTTCTTCACCGCACAATTTCACTGTTAAATTTCACAAAGTTTGCGAATCTTTCGCGGATTAATTGCACAAAAAAAAAATATATATATATGTGCGCAATTGTATATGTGTATGTATGTATTGATGCACATATAACGGGGAGACCGAAAACGGTGAGGAATATGGCGCACACAAAACGGAGACGGATGGAAAATTTTTCCGAGATTGAAGTAGAAGTAGGCGAAGTAGAATCGAAAAAATGAATAATAAAAATTACTGCCGTTGTGTCGAAAAAACTCGGACTTGGAGCTGACACGGAAGGAAAAACAAATCTTACAGCAGTGTGAACGAAATTTAATGTTCGGACCACTGCTGAAGACCGGCAGCGAGACGAAGACGGAGAAATGTCGTACTTATCTTTTTGGCGGACCAATGCCGGGAACTGCTGGTAGAGAATCCACAAAAAATCCGGCTCTGATGGACCAAAATGTGAAGAGGGGCGCTTGTGCCGCAAAAAGATGTCCAGAAATCGAAGGAAACCCAGAGGAAAAATCCCACGTCGCGAAGCGAAAATAAACCGGAGGCTCAAAATGAAGAGTTGGGGGCGTCGTGGGAAAATACAATGGGCTGGTCGTCAGCTTTATTTGGCTTCATACATGTAACTAAACTAAATTAACATAAGGGCCGCGCTCCCGACCGATAAGCACAGCTTAACAGCACGGGAGCGGGCCCGAGTGGCGGACAGCAACGCACGAGAGCGGGAGCAGCGACGGCCGATCCGAGGGCCTGAGCGCAAAAGGGGCGAGCGCGGGTGCGCTCTTAAGTTTCGGTGAGCCAAGGCGGCACAGCGGCGGCCCCTCACCTAAACAGATCCTTTTGTGGCATCCAAAGCAAACTCAAAGTCTTAACACTGTATTGTTGGAGTGTTTCGTCTAACTTGACGTTAGAGACGATATCCTCTTTAGGAATTTGGCTTAATACCTCTGAGTTATTGGAACACCATTTTCGGAGCTTGAATCCGGAAGGCAGCAGTATTTTGTTCAATTCTTGTTGAATTTGTATGGCCTCTGGGATACTGTCTGCTCCTGTGAGACAGTCATCCACGTAAAAGTCATGTTTTAGTACTGATGATCCAAGCGGTAGATGATTCTTGGCCTTCTCGGACAGATAATCCAAGTATTTAGTAGCCAAGAATGGCGCTGATGTTGTACCATATGTGACCGTTTTAAGTCTGTAAAACTTTAGATCTTCTGATGGTTTCTTACACCACACGATTAATTGATGGAACTGGTTGTCTGGGTGCATCCATAACTGCCGATACATTTTTTCTATGTCTGCAGTAAACACATATCTGTGAGTGCGGAATCGTAGTAAAATTGCAAACAATTCGCTCTGCACAGTGGGTCCAGCGTTCAATATATCATTCAATGATTTATTGCGTGTCGTTTTACAGGATGCATCAAAAACTACCCGCAGTTTTGTGGTACTGCTTTCGGGTTTGATGCGGAATGAAGTAGTGATCTGATGGTACGTGTGTGGGTGGTACCAGCTTCATGTGTCCAAGACGGTCATATTCCTCCATGAAGTCTACATATCCTTTCTAGACTTCTGGTGGCGTTCGTCGCTCTAATGCCAAAAATCTGTTGGTTGCTGTTTTTTGAGATGCCCCCAGGGCTGAAGTTCCTTCAGAAAATGGAAGTTTCACAATGAATTTTCCATCTATTGCTACCTGTAGGTTCGCTACGAAATGAGATTCGCAATGAGCTTCTATTGGAGATCGAGCCTTTTCTTTGGTGTCTAGGTTTTCTAGTGTCCAGAATCGCTCTAGTAGCGTATCCACCTCCTCTTCTGTGGTTGCCGCTGCACAAAATGCCGCTGAGTCGTGCTCAGCAGGAATTTTTCCGGCCACAATCCATCCAAGCTTTGTATTTTGAAGAATTGGGCCATCTGGCGTCATCAGCATCTGATTTGGTAGGAGCAAAAAATAATAATGTTCTGCGCCGATAAGCATGTCAATTTTTCCTGGTTTGTCAAAGTTTGGATCAGCCAGAGTGACGTTCTTTGGGAATAGTAATTGTGAGGCAATTAATTCATGAGCTGGTTGATCAGCTATGATATGCGGCAGCACAAAGGCTTCTACTTGTTGAGCAAAATCATTATGCATCGACTTCATGAGAACGTTTGCTCTAGCTCGACTGGTTTTTGGGTTGCCTCCAATGCCCTCGATGCGCAATGATGCACCGTGGAGCTTTAATGAAAGCTTGGAGGCCATTCGCTCAGAGATCACATTAATTTGTGATCCTGAGTCTAGCAAGGCTCGAAATGTGGCCATCTGGCCATTGCTTTGACCAATACCTTGACTGTGGCCAGCAGATTGTAACTTTTGTTACTTGCTGCACCTACAGAAGGTGATTTTGGCTCTGTTGCCGCACCTGACGTGGTCTTTAGGTGCAGCAATGTATGGTGTTTTTTGTCACATTTAAAACACGTACGGCCTCGGCAATCTTTCGCCTTGTGGTCACTGCTGAAACAGTTAACACACAATTTTTGTTTTTGAACCCAATTGACTCGATCGGGTATGGTTTTGCTGCAGAAATCATCGCATTTGTATAGCCAATGAGTCCGTTTGCAGAAAGGACAATTTGGTTGCCTTCCAGCGCTGGCAGAAGTGCATGATGGGCTCTTCTGCTCCTTTCTCAGTTGTTGACTGCGTTTTCCTGTTCCCAGCACTCGGACTCGCTGATCCAGGAAGCTTAGCATTGTATCGAGACCTTGGAGTTCTCGTGATCCGTCTAACGATTGTTCGTAGAGGGCTCGATTTGCAAGATCCAGTTTTTGCTTGATGATGGCAATTATGATTGTATCCCAGCTGGATATATCAATGCCTAGTCCCTTTAATGATGCTAGAGACTCGATTGTTGTGATATACAACTCTTTTAATGACTTTGGATCGTCACTGTTTGTATGATGCTGCAGGAGACGATTGAGAATCGTATCTGCTACATGGCGGGGATTGTTGTACGCGTCAACCAATATTTCCCATGCGCTCATGTAATTTTCTTTTTTAAGATCAATATGTCTTATTAATCTCTCTGCCTCTCCAGTTACGGTGGTTTTGAGGTACCACATCTTCCTGACTGTGGGCATATTGGTATCGTGAACCATGCATTTGAACAAGTCGAAGAACTGAGTCCATTTGAGTAGATCCCCATCGAACTTTGGGATGCTGACTCTGGGCAGATGTACATCTTCATTGTTTTTGCACTTGTTTGCGCCCCCAAGACTCTTTGAACTTCTCCTTCTAGTCGGAGGAACGACTGCATGTCGTATCCTTCTTCGACTGGGTCTTCGTATTCTTCGTGAACAGCAAAGTGGACATTCTGATATTGGGACCATAATGAGGTTATCGAATCCCTTGTTATGGCCCTTCCGGTTTCGGAAAATTCATTCAGGGCACGTTTGATTGATTCAGCAATCGCCCTTTGTCGCCGACAAGCTAATATCAGCTTGCTTGCAGGTTGCGTAAAGCTTGCAACGTCTGCATTTTTCGAAGCATTGATCGAGGTTGAATTTCCGGGGGCATTGCTCGAGGTTTGAGCCATTGCATCGGTTATTATCGTTCTATATTTGTCGTATGACTCACGACAGTCTACGTAGAACTTTAAATATTCTGCGGTTCTATATTCCGCTGGAATATTTTTGTCATTATCCGCAAATCGATTCCATGCCTCATCGATTGCGGCCAACTTTGATTTATAATACGTTGGATTTTGCTTTCTTTCCGCAGAGTCTTTTTTAAAATTGCGGATCAGCTTCGATATTTCTTGACTGATTTCTTCCTGCAAGTCTAACGCCTCTGTGACTGCTTGCTCCTCCTTTCTAGACATATTGAAAATTGTTTTTGTTCCTGACCGTTGGGAGTGTTTTATTTGCTTTGACAGCTGGATACGCTCCTATTCGCAACCGTGATGTAGTCGAAGGAAAACACCAACTGTTCAAATAGACTTGGGGGATTTTAGAATTTGGAGTTTCTAAAAACGGAATTTAGTCAAAATCGGAAAAATCCCAAGAGTTACGGATTTTTCCTTTGTTGATATAAGTCGGAAAATCCCAAGAGTTACGGATATTTCCTTTTGTTTGTTGATATAAGTCGGAAAATCCCAAGAGTTACGGATATTTCCTTTTGTTTGTTGATATAAGTCGGAAAATCCCAAGAGTTACGGATATTTCCTTTTGACTCAACGTCGGTTGACGTGTTCGTCGGGGTCACCAAAATGTTTGTATTGAGGCTTAGATGCCTGGCAAATAGTGCATGAACTATTGCCTACAGTTGTCGCAACTAGCACTTGGAACTAGTTGGACGATTTGAAGTGTGTTTGGGTGTGTTTGATTGGTTTGATGGATTGGTTTGATTGGGGCATGGAAGACACGGCTAAGGTGTCGGGCACATATGCATGAATAAAAGCTCTGTTGTGAGTTAGAACTCTTACTGACTTTATTAATGAAAACTTAACAGTATATATAGGTACAAAATGCTTATGGTAACAAATATCGTATAACAAAATAATGTGGGTTACTGTGAATGTGGGTTACTGTGTATGTGGGTTATTGTCAGATATATGACCTGACACTTATTGCTACTGTGTATGTAGGTTATTGCCAGCTATATGACCTGACACCTATTGCTCTAATTTACTTTCCTCATGTCCGCCAGTTATGCATATTCGCTTGACCTGGTAAATGATACTTTATTAACGACAAATGCATGTGGCTGCGACTGAAGAATTATTATGACGAATTCTAAATGATATTGCTTATGAGTAATGCTGCCGTGACTGAACACTTCTTTTGACCACTGTCCTGTGGATGCGCAGTTGTTTATACTCAGCATTGCATTCAATTTTTTGAATAGTGCTTAAAATTAGTGTCCTAGCATGAGTCATTTTACCTACACTCAGCGTTGCTGTAGGAGATCGGTTCTGCTTAAGACAAAAGCGCATCATATAAGCTACAATGCGTTGTAGCTAGTGGAAGGAGTTGTTGTGATTGCAACTGTATAGTTCGATTCCCAGTTGATCTTGACATGTTGGCAAACTCACTTGCTTTACTCGTCGTTCTAAATCGCTGGTAGTGATACTCGGTACCTTGGACCACTTGTCTCAGGAACCGTGTAGGAATACAGTTCCGTACAGCCAGAGTTTGTGCTCTGCTAATTTGCTTGCGGCTAGCCCTCTTGATAGTACATCAGCTGGGTTATTCGCGGATGACACATGACGCCATTGAGATTGACACGACACCCGCCTGGATTTTAGCGATCCGATTTGCCAAAATAGTGCGGTATGATTATGCGGACGCATTTATCCAGGACAGGACTACAGTTGAATCAGTTCATAAGTACCCAGATGTCTTGTCCTCAGACATGCGTAAGTCCTTTCTGACTCTATGGGTCAGTTCAGCTTAGCTGACGGCATAACTCCTGACTTTGAGCACAGCAACCGGACGGATACTTGATTATTTTTGTATGTGGCTCGCACATACACTGCTGCTCCATATGCTCGTTCTGAAGCGTCTACAAACGTGTGTAATAATTGTGACAGGCACCTGTCCAACCTAACACTATATTGTTGGAGTGTTTCGTCTACCTTGACGTTAGAGACGATATCTTCTTTGGGAATTTGCCTTAATACCTCTGAGTTATTGGAGCACCATTTTCGGAGCTTGGATCCGGAAGGCAGCAGTATTTTGTTTAATTCTTGTTGAATTTGTACGGCCTCTGGGATGCTGTCTACCAAGCGGTAGATGGTTCTGGTCCTTCTCGAACAGATAATCCAAACATTTAGTAGGCAGGAATGACGCTGATGCCGTACTGTATGTGACGGTTTTAAGTCTATAAAACTTCTGTTTGATAGAACTTGTGATCAGGGTGCATCCACACCTGCCGATACATCTTCTTTATATCTGCAGTAAATGCGTATGTGTGGGTGCGGAATCGTAGCAAAATCGCAAACAATTCACTCTGCAAGGTGGGTCCAGCGTACAATATATCATTCAATGATTTATTGCTTGTCGTTTTACAGGACTCATCAAAAACTACCTGCAGTTTTGTGGTACTACTTTCGGGCTTCAATACACGGTGATGTGGAATGAAGTAGTGATCCAAAGGTACGTGTGTGGGATTCACCAGTTTCATGTTTCCAAGACGTTCATATTTTTCCATTAAGTCTACAATACTTTCCGGACTTCTGGTGTCGATCGTCGCTCTAATGCCAAGAATCTGTTGGTTGCTGTTTTCTGAGATGCCTCCAGGGCTGAAGTTCCTTCAGAATATGGAAGTTTAACAAGAATAAGAATAATAATGCTCTGCGCCGATAAGCATGTCAATTTTTTCTGGTTTGTCAAAGTTTGGATAGGCCAGGGAGACGTTGTTTGGGACTCGTAGTTGTGAAGCAATTAGTTCATGAGCTGGTTGATCAGCTATGATATGCGGCAGCACAAATGCTTCTACTTGTTGAGCAAAGTCATTATGCATCGATTTCATGAGAGCGTTTGCTCTAGATTGACTGGTTTTTGGGTTTCCTCCAATGCCCTCGATGCGCAATGATGCACCGTGCAGCCTTAATCACAGCTCGGAGGCCATTCGTTCAAAGATCAGATTAATTTGTGATCCTGAGCCTAGCAAGGCTCGAAATGCTTGGCATTTCGCTGGCAGAAGTGCATGATGGGCTCTTCTGCTCCTTTATCGGTTGTTGATTGCGTTTTCTTGTTTCCAGTACTCGGCTTCGATACTCCAGGAAGTTTAGCATTGTATCGAGACCTTGAAGTTCTCTTGACCCGTCTAACGATTGTTAGTACAAGGCTCTATTTGCAACATCCAGTTTTTGTTTGATGATGGCAATCATGATTGTATCCCAGCTGGATATATAAATGCCTAGTCCTTTAATATATATGGACGTTGATGCACTACGGTCTGTACACTCAAGTGGCCCTTATGCAACCAGGCACGTGCCTGTTAGGGTTAGGTATTAGTAGACGCGATGGAAAATATAAAAAAGAATACAAGGAAAGAAACTACCGGCGACTTGCCTGAATATTTGCATGCATGCGATCTAAGTGGGTAAGGATTAAAGTTTTTAGTTTAGGAAGACTATCAACATGTGAGATTACCGAATACAAATCATTACAACTTGCACACAGTACTCTAAAGGGATCATGCAGTTCATAGGAGGCTCTACAATAGCGCAAACCTAAGGGTATGTACGATCTAGTATTTCTTCTCGGAACGTGGAAATTGATCTGGCCTAACAAGTCAGTACTTTCCCCGTCACCGTTAATAAGGATATAAATAAAGGTGATGCATAATCGTTGTGCGAATCTTTGAATCGGACGTGTTTCCTATCGCTCCAGCTTTACTCGCAGTTTTCACCGAATAATTAATTCTATTCCACAAAATCCAATTTTTTGGTAGTTGGTCATTGTTTTGGTGCTCGTTATTCACCAATAACATTTGAATCATTTCAAATAAAGACAGTGACTTTAATCTCTGATAATTATTTCGGTTTTAATTACACAGTGCAACACGATTTCTGTGTCTGGAATGAGACAAACATTTTCTTATAGATTTTTGGAAGCTGAATCCGAATCTGTAATCTGAATTTGTCTATCACGTAACATTTTTGCAAGTTCAAGTTGTGCTAGAAACTTCGTTCTTTTCGCAAAATCTAGCTAAATACTTCTATAATGATGACCAAGTGGTCTTTCATCGGATACATTTCTAATAGACAAATGATATGCAATTGAATAACGTGCGCGCGCGCGCCTTGTCCAGGATGTTACCGCAGGAATATGGGGCGCGCGCGCGTCTTATACAATTGCATATCATTCATCAATTAAAAATGTCTCCGTTGAATGACCACTTGGTCATCATTATAGAAGTATTTAGTTCTATAAGAAAAGGTTTGTCTCATTCCAGATACAGACAAAAAGTTGAATTTTGTCCCATCCCCTCTGCCTTTTTCTTCTGTGCTGTGCGTTTACTGCTTATTGCTGCACTCGTCTCAACATTGTTGTTGGTGCAAGCGTTCTGCATACCGCGAACAATCACACAACCTACTGTGTTTGTGGCGCCAAGATAAAAGCTCTTATTTATTCTCGCTCGATCTTTGTTTTGATCGTTTCCTTCGCCGCGCGAATTCAATACGATCCCTTGTGTTTCCTAAAATTCGCTTGCTTTTAACGAATTCTTACAATAAAACTCAACGACACCATGGCTTCTTGTTGTGTTACTGAATGCCCTAATGGCCGCAAAATAACTTCGCGGCAGGCCACTGTCTTCTGTTGGCTCTGCGACAATACCGCCCACCCTGGCTGTGCTGATCTTGGTCATATTGGCTCACGTATTGCGGACCGCTTACGCGACCACGCCGGATTGGATTGTACGTGCCCGAGCTGCCTACATATCAAATCCGATATGAGAACTTTTATGCGGCAAACTCATCTTGAGTTTCAGACCCTTTCGACTGGATTCAGGGAACTCTTAAGTCGCTTCCTTAAGGCGGAATCCCACTTCAAAAATCTGAAATCGCTAAGTTCTTCGCCTAATAACAACTTGTGTACTATGCGTAATGCTTCTTTGCAAGTTCCAGACCCTGCTACCCCCCTTATGCAGTTCAGCCCTTGAAACATATCCAGTGATATCAAATCGGCTGTGACCGATGTTTCCTGCGATGCTGCCTCATCTGAGCCAACTCAAAGTGCGGCTCTGGGCTCTCTACTCACTGACGTCGCCGAACCCCCAACTCAACAGCCTGTCAATGCTGACCTGGCCTCCACGTCGCGTGCTGCCCCAGTTAATGTCTGGGCGGCGGATAACAACAGAGACGCTCATCTTGGAATACCGGTGGTATCAATCTCGTCGTCTCCTATCTCCTCGCCCGGACCACAACGCTCTACAATCTCTGGAGTTGCTCAGCGAAAACCGTCACCATTGGCCGGCGTCGCTCCAAGAAAATTCGCCTTTGTTTCCCTGGTCCTTCTGAAAATGATGTTAAGTCCCATCTGAGCAGCAAGTTGAATGTTTCTGGTACCGAATTTACCGTCTCAAAGTTCAATTTTAAACAGAGACGTGATTTATAGTCGTTTAAAATTGCGCTTTCTGATGGTCTTTTGGATAGGGTCCTTGATCCCTCCGTATGGCCTGAACATGCTATAGTTCATGAATTCGTAAACAAAATTAATCCTCGGGCTGATAAAGCTGCATGCACACGCGAAGTAAACGGGTACTATATAGAACACAATATAGTAGTTCTAAGCAAACCCCGGCGGTTTTACCGTAATGATTTTTACAAAAACGAGAGCGCAAGAAAAAAAACACGACCGTTCACTAGGAAGCGAGAAAGTATATGATGATGCTAGAGACTCAATTGTTGTGACAACTCTTCTAATGACTTTGGATCGTCACTGTTTGTATAATGTTGCAGGAGACGATTGAGAATCGTATATCCTACATGGCGGAGATTGTTGTATGCCTGCCTCTCCAGTTACGGTGGTTTTGAGGTACCACATCTTCCTGACTGTGGGCATGTTGGCACCATGAACCATGCATTTGAATAAATCGAAGAATTCGAAGAGTAGATCCCCATTAAGCTTTGGATTTATCGCTAACCCTGGGCAAATGCACATCTTCATTGTTTGATTCATTTGTTTATGTCACCAAGACTCTTTGCACACCCCTTCAAGTCGTAGGTACGACTGCATGTCGTATCCTTCCTTGACCGGGTATACAAAGAACTGAGAGATGGACATTTTAATATTGGGACCATAATGAGTTTATTGAATCCCTCGTTATGGCCCTTCCGGTTTCGAAATATTCTTTCTGGGCCCGTTTGATTGATTCGGCAATTGCCCTTTGTCGCCGACATGCTGATATCAGCTTGTTTGTAGGTTGCGGTAAGCTTGCAACATCTGCATTTTCCAGGCGAGCAATGCCCTGGATAATGCAGATGTTGCAAGCCTTGCCTTTTCGGGGGCATTGCTCGAGGTTTGAATCATTGCATCGGTTATTATAGTTCTGTATCTGTCGTATACTCGTATACTCACGGCATTCCACGTAATAGTTTAAATATTATGCGGTTCTATATTCCGCTGGAATATTTTTGCCATTATCCGCAAATCGATTCCATACTTCATCGATTGCGGCTTTGTTTTATAATACGTTGGATTTAGATTTCTTTCCGCTGAGTCTTTTTTAAAGTTGCGGGTGAGCTTCGAGATTTCTTGACTGATCTCTTCCTGCAAGTCTATTGCCACTTTGACTGCTTGCTTCTCCTTATAAGTCATATTGAAAACTGCTTTTTAATTAAAAAAGCAATTAATTGCTTTAAAAAAAAAAGGATTTTTCGCAACGTGTAGTATTTCTGACACTGTCCCGATAGGTTCCCAAGGGTCACGGAATTTTATCGGTTGATCTCACCAAATTCAGGAAGATTCCCAAGAGTTACGGAATCTTTCCTGTGCGTTTGACGTAGTCAGGACAATTTCCTGTATGTTAAGGCTTTACCAAAATGTTTCTTGGTGGGTGAGAAAATTTAGGAAGATCCCAAGAGTTACGGATTCATTCCTTTTGTTGACTTAAGTCGGGTTGACGTGTTCGTCGTGGTCACCAAAATGTTTCTACGGAGGCTTCGATGCCGGGCAGATAGTGCATAAACTATTGCCTTTGGTTGTCGCAACTATCACTTGAAACTAGGTTGACGGTTTGGTTGGTTTGGGTGAAGGGATGACGATCTGAAGACAAGGCCTCATGAATAAAAGCTCTTGATTGAGGTAGAACTCTTACTGATTTTTTTAATGAAACTTAAAAGTATATATAGGTACAAAATTCTTATGGTAACTGAAAATTCGTATAACAAATAATGTGGGTTACTGTGAGTGTAGGTTACTGTGAATGTGGGTTACTGTGAATATGGGTTATTGCCAGCTATAAGTGAGACTTATTACCCCTTTATCATTTTCCTAATGTCAGCATGCTATGCATATTCGTTTGACCTGGTAACTGATATTTTATTTACGACAAAAGCATGTTGCAGCGGCTGAAGAACTATTATGTAATATTTATTGTGTCTAAATATTATTGGTTATGAATAAACGCTGCCGTGACTGAACATGACCTATTATTGACTATTGCCTTGTCAGGCGATTGGGAAATAACTAAGGTAATTAATCGACTTAGTAATTTATATATTCTTGATCAGCAACAATAGCCAAACCGATCTAGCCATGCCTGTCTGTCCGTCTGTCTGTCTGTGTGTCTCTCCATATGAAACACTGTATCTCACAGACTATAAGAGATAGAGCTCTAATTTCAACAGTATTTGTTATGCTTGCACGCAGATAAAGTTTGTTTCAAATTAAAATTTTAATTTTAAAGTTAGAGTCGTACATTAAAAACTATAGTCTGTGCAGCATGCCTCAATTGGTTGACCAACTAGACCAACTAAATATTCTTACCAGTTTTTTATTATGATCGGAAAATAATCTTATTAGATATATACATAAGCCGTCGCTCTGCCGCCGTCTGCGAGCAGCGCAGCGATGGGAACTAGCCTTACTTATAACTAAAAGAAATAGGTAAAGTTTATAACGACAAAACCGTCGAAGCGGCACCCTCGCTGCTACGACAAATATTGAGACTAAATAAATTCAACTAAAGCTATGCGAAACGATAGGTCGGAAAACCTGTTAAATTTAACTTGAAAATATGCGAAGTAATGCAATACTGTAATGCAATAAGCAAATTCTCAGGAGAAATATTATATATAATTGTTATAAGCCAAAAACAAATATATTAAAAATTGGAGGAGTCGACGTTAAGACAGTGGACTCCACTGCTAACATTATTGATAAAGTAGAGCCAATTAACGAAAATCTAGATTAAATAAACACTTTGCTAATAATTATGATTGTTATTATGCGAGCAATCTTATTTTATAAAATGTACAAGTTGCACAATAAATGTCTAAAAAAGAAATATATCAGCCGCGCAAATGATTTAGACAAAATCTAAAAAAAAAACAACTGCGAACAACAATAAAAATAATTATATAATAAAAATTGTATATGTTAAATTTAAGAAAATGAAATGAAATAAAAATAAATTAATAAATTTAAAATATATATCCTATCCTATGCTAAAAACATAAGAAAAGGGACCCATGCTTCAGTATAGCAATAGTTATGATGGTATCATCTCCATAATACAATGGAATGGACCGAATGATATAAAAAATACATGACATTAAAACCGAGTTTGATAAATCTTATAAATCTCTTGCTCGAGACAGGCCAATTCAAAGAATCACTGTTAAAACACATATGGAAATATAAGTAAGATGTTTTAATGAAATACGGATACTAGTACATGGCCACAGAAAAATTAAATCAAGATTATTGGTCACAAGTATCTACGACTACTACTACGATCTAATTTAATATCAATTAAGCAAAAATTTTATTAGGAAATATCAATACCTACTATATTTAACACTTCCGTAGCAACTGAAACTGATGGCGAACCAGAATCAAGAGAAAAGACAGAAATTGACCAAGAGTCACAGGAATCTGAAGAACTAGAACCTAAAATAGAGGAACAAGATTTAAATAATTTGACTATTCCCGCTGTGTTAATACCAGAACTGGACAGTTCTACAGATTCTGGCGATAGTTCAAGTATAGTAGAAAATAACAGCACTACAATCGCACAATCAAATATTGATTTCATTAATACAGCATCCAAGCTTGTACCAGTTTTCGATGGTAAAGCAGAGAATTTAACAAGTTTTGTTGATGCATTACAAATAATAGAATCAATAAAAGGCGAGCATGAACAATTAGCAGTTTTAATAATAAAAACAAAGCTAAAAGGTGCCGCCAGAAATCTAATCGGAAATGAGACAACAATTTCTGAGGTGATTTCAAAATTGAGAAGCAACGTCAAAGGCGAAACTGTAGAGGTATTGTCAGCAAAACTGATGAACCTACTGCTAACCAATATAAACAAGAGGTTGAGCAGATGACGAAAGCATTGGAAGGTGCATACATTACGGACGGATTAACCCTAGAGTTAGCCAGAAGTTATTCCACTAAGCAGGCAGTCAAAGCAATTGCTAAAAACTGCACAATTAACAGGGTGAAACTTATCATGCAATCTGGTAGTTTCTATAACATGAACGAAGCTATATCTAGATTTGTTGATAGTTGCACAGAAGAAACGGGACAGTCAAACACTGTCCTGTACTATAATAATCAATCCCAACGCGGTACAAACCGCTGGCGTGGAAATTATAGAGGCAACTCTCGTAGTTATCAAAGCAATAACAATAACTACCGAAGTAACTACACTTATACCAATAATGGAGGAAGAGGCCAAAATGGAGGAAGCCATAGAGGCCGTGGTAACTCGTATCGAGGCCAAAACAACTCCCAGACCCAGATATACCCAAGATGCATCGGGAAACTCGCAAAACCCTTTAAATCCTCAGCAGTAAATGATACAAGAGTTTACACAATTAATCTCAGTCAGAATAGGTTCGTCTCATTTATTAACGTAGCTACAGGAAAAGAACTTGTCTTTCTGATAGACACAGGTGCAGATATATCAATCTTATAAGAATCTTCTGATATCTTTCACGATATCCAATACAATTACATTATAGATATAAAAGGGATAAGTCAAGAAATAACTAAATCTATAGGTTTAGTTTCTATTGAAATACAGACGACTAAATACATAATTCCACACGATTTTCATATCGTCACTGAACAATTCCCTATTCCATGTGATGGAATATTAGGTATCGATTTTATAAAAAAATACAACTGTCGGTTGGACTTCAAGCGATCTGAAGATTGGCTTATGATTAGACCTGATAATTTAAAATTTCCAATTAATGTACCACTAACTCACAGTACTGGCAACAATTCAATACTTCTGCCAGCAAGATCCCAAGTTATTCCGAAAATAAAACTTAATTCAAAGGAAGGCAGTGTATTAATTCCAAATAAGGAAATTTACATTGCAAATACCATAGCAATATCCAATAAGGCTTTCATAAGGCTACTTAATACAACAAATACCGACAAAGTAGTCACTATAGATAAATTAACGTATGAATCACTTTCGAACTACGATGTAGTCAAACCCAATCTAGAAAATAGAGAAAAGTCTGTATTGTCCCAACTTTCGAAAAACTTCCCTCCTCAGTTCAAGTTACAACTCACTAAATTATGCACCCAATATAGCGATGTATTCGGATTGGAAACCGAAGCAATATCTACAAATAACTTCTACAAACAAAAACTGAGATTAAAAGATAGTGAACCAGTATATATAAAAAATTATCGAAGCCCACACAGTCAAGTTGAAGAAATACAAAAACAAGTAGGAAAGTTAATTTCCGACGGAATTGTTGAACCATCAGTATCTGAATATAACAGCCCATTGTTAATTGTTCCTAAGAAACCAGCTCCAGGATTAGATGTAAAGAAATGGCGGCTAGTGATTGACTATCGCCAGATTAATAAAAAGTTACTATCTGATAAATTTCCATTACCTAGAATTGATGATATTTTGGATCAACTAGGTCGAGCTAAATATTTCTCATGTCTTGACTTAATGTCAGGATTCCATCAAATTGAACTAGAAAAAAGTTCAAGAGATATAACGTCTTTTTCAACGAGCAATGGCTCATATCGTTTTACGTGATTACCTTTTGGATTAAAAATAGCTCCTAACTCGTTTCAAAGAATGATGACTATTGCATTCTCTGGACTAGAGCCTTCTCAAGCATTTCTTTATATGGATGACTTAATAGTAATCGGTTATTCCGAAAAACATATGCTTAAAAACTTAATAGATGTTTTTGAGAAATGTAGGAAATTCAACCTGAAGTTACATACATTTTTTAGGTCATAAATGTACTGATAAAGGAATACTTCCCGACGAGAGATATGATGTCATCATGAACTACCTAGTACCGCACAACGTGGACAGCTCAAGACCTTTTGTAGCATTTTGGAACTCTTATAGAAGCTTTATAAAAAATGTTGCCGACTATTCAAGGCACATAAGATTATGTAAAAAGAATGTTCCCTTTCAATGGACAGATGAATGTCAAAATGCATTCCAATATTTAAAATCAAAACTTATGGAACCTACTTTGCTACAATATCCAGATTTCACTAAAGAATTCTGTATAAACAAATGCAAGTAAGCAAGCGTGCGGAGCGGCTTAACTCAAAACCATAATAGACTCCAAGTTCCCATTGCATACGCATCAAGAGCATTTACAAAAGGAGAAAGTAACAAGTCTACAACTGAGCAGGAATTAGCTGCAAATTCATTGAACAATATTACATTTTCGACCATATGTTTACGAAAAACATTTTGTAGTTAAAACAGACCACACCCCTATAATATATATATTTTCAATGGTCAATCCAAGTTCAAAACTGACACGTATGAGGCTTCAATTAGAAAAATATGATTAGTATTTAAAGAGAAAAGACAATCATGTAGCTGACGCATTGTCAAGAATAACTATTAAAGAACTAAAAAATATTACAGGAAATATTATGAAAGTTACTACAAGATATCAAAGTAGACAAAAATTCCGCGCGGAAAATAAAGAAATAGAATTGTCTAGACAAACTATTGAAAAAGCTTCTAAGCCCAAGGTATATGAAGTCATAAACAATGATGAAGATGACCTTGCAGTTTAAAAATATGCCATGATTCTTTAGACACAGTAAGAAAATAATCGCACGATAAAATAATAGCGATTTATATACTAATGGGAATATTGACTTAGGTCAGTTCTTTCAAAGGCTTGAAATGCAAGCCGGTATAAATAAAATCAGCCAACTGAAACTGGCACCGTGGGAAAATATCTTTGAAAATATTTCAATAGATAATTTTAAATTAATGGGCAATAAAATATTGAATACGTTAAGAGTAGCGCTACTCAACCCGGTGACCCAAATAAAAAATTTAAAAGAAAAAGAAGCTATATTGTCTACATTCCATGACAAGGCGGTCATACTGGCATATCAAAAACTTTGCCCAAAGTAAAAAGACACTATTACTGGAAAAATATGTCTAAAGATATAATTGAGTACGTAAGAAAATGTCAAAAATGTCAGAAAGCGAAAATAGTATCACATACAAAGAAGCCATTAACAATAACAGATACACCAATAAATGTCTTCGATAGAGTAATAGTGGACACTATTGGTCCATTACCAAAATCGGAGAATGGCAATGAATATGTAGTCACGTTAATATGTGATTTAACAAAATATCTCGTTGCTATACCAATTCCAAATAAGAACGCGAATACTGTCGGTAAAGCTATTTTTGAATCATTAATTCTGAAGTACGGTCCAATCAAGACGTTCATTACGGACATGGGAACAGAATACAAGAATTCAATTATAAATGACTTGTGCAAATATTTGAAAATTGAAAACATAACTTCTACGCACACCACCATCAGAAAGTTGGAACAATTGAAAGAAGTCATAGAACATTTAATGAATACATAAGATCTTACATATCGGTTGATAAAACTGATTGGGATGTATGGCTTCAATATTTCACATTTTGTTTCAACACGACTCCTTCAATGGCACATAATTATTGTCCATATGAGTTAGTATTTGGTAAAACAAGCAATTTACCAAAAGAATTTAATAGTATAGATAACATAGAAACTATATATAGTATAGATGACTATGCTAAAGAGAGCAAATATAGACTCTAAGTAGCATATAAAAGAGCTAGAGTAATGTTAGAAAATAAGTATAGAAATAAAAAACTTTGGATTATAAATACACTGGTCCGTATAAAGTAATTAAAATAGAAGATAGAGATAACATTATAATATCAAACGATAAAAATAAAAAACAGACAGTTCATAAGGATAGATTAAAAATGTTAATTTCATAATTGTATTTAGCATGGCCATACATAGAAATAAATAGACATGCATAAGTATAAGTAAAGGTATAAAACTGCATAAATGCAGATAATTCATTTCATAATTTCATTTTCTTAATCAAATTAAAATTAAAAACAAAAAAAATTTAAATAAAAATAAATAAATTTAATTAATCTAAAAATAACTCCAACTACGTTATTTTTCAAAAGGAGGGAGATGTATTATGCTCACATTTAATACCCACTGTAAAATAAATACTTAAAGAATGCATACTGTAACTAATTGATGCAATGTAAACAATCCTCAAATTTCCCGGTCATAAAACTCAAGCTGGCATATGAAAGAGCTAACGCATGTACTTCTGTAACATGAGCTGACCTCATGAACATCTACCCTCGCGCGTCCGTCTAGGAACACATAGCCTATATACATAAGCATATACATAAGCCGTCGCTCTGCCGCCGTCTGCGGGCAGCGCAGCGATGAAACCTAGCCTTAATTTAAACTAAAAGAATATTGTAAAGTTAATCACGACAAATTGGTCGAAGCGGCACCTTCGCTGTTTCCACCAAAAATTATTAAAGAATAAAGAATAAATTTATAACTTCAAATATCTACTCTCGTTGCTCATAATTCTACAAGGGCTACAATATATGAGAAAGTTTGAGAGGCCTTTAAGGACGCGAGAGAAGGTAAAAAAATAGAATAAAACGAGGAAAAATTAGGATACACTACGGGATAGTACTACAAGCAATACAGTTTTTAGTTTTTGAAGGCTTTAAATGCCTTCAATGCTACTAAAAAGACGATTGTAATCAGTACATAAAACCCTAAAGGGCTCATGTACTTCAAACTCACGCCTACAGTGGTTAACTACTAATGGTATAAAAGTTCTAGAAGAAAGACGGGGAACATGGAAATTGAGCTGGCCTAGAAGGTAGGGGCTCTCCACATCACCGTGTATAAGTTTATGTAAGAAGACGACGCCAAGCATCGTCCTACGGTTAGCTAAAGAAGGTAGATTAAGTAGGAGAAGTCTACTAGCGTAAGACGGTAATCTAAGGTTTGCATCCCAGGGTAGGCCACGAAGGGCAAAAAGCAAAAAGTTCTTTTGGACAGATTCAATGCGGCTACTATGGACCCCGAATTGAGGACTCCAGACGCACGAACCATACTCCAATATAGGGCGAACCAACGAAGTAAAGAGAGTCTTCGTTACATAAGGAGAATCGAATTCCTTCGCCCACCTTTTAATGAATCTCAGCATGCCTCTGGCTTTGTTAACCATACAAGAAATATGTTCAGAGAACGAAAATTTAGGATCCAGGCGGACACCCAAGATCATCAACAATAGAAATTCTTTCCAAAGAGCAGTCGTTAAGCATATAGGTTGCAAGCTGGGGAGTAACACGTGAGAATGTCATCAGTTTGCATTTTGAGCTGTTGAGATGTAAATCGTTAGCATGACACCATGCTTGGAAGTTATCAAGATCCGATTGTAGGTCAGATTGGCAAGAAATGTCCCTATACTGCAAGCAAAGTTTAACGTCATCAGCGTACATAAGTACTCTGGAATTGGTTAGAACCTGCGGCAAATCATTGATAAACAATGTGAATAGAAGTGGTCCAAGATGACTACCCTGTGGGACGCAGAATGTGACCCTAAGGCTATTGGATTGAACGTTTCTGAACAGAACCTTTTGGGTCCTATCACTTAGATAACTCGAAATCCATTGAAGAAAGATCACTAGGAAACCCCATTGAATCTAGTTTCCTAACCAGAAGAGAATGATTAACCGAGTCGAAAGCTTTATTAAAGTCCGTGTAAATAACATCGGTTTGAAAGTTTTGTTGGAAGCCCCTAATAACGAAAGAGGTAAGTTCCAGAAGATTGGTCGTGGTTGATCTTCGCCTCATAAAACCATGCTGGCATGGAGAAATGACGGATCTGCATAGATGTTGCAAGTGAGGAGTGATTACATTCTCGAAAAGTTTGGGGATAGCCGATAACTTAGAGATACCCCTATAGTTACTGGCATCCGATTTGCTACCTTTTTTGTGGAGTGGAATAACAAATGATTCCCTCCAAATAAGGGAAAATTCTGAGGATTCTAAAAATAAGGTAAACAATTTAAGAAGGGTGTTACACAGCGCCTCGGAGCAATACCTAAGCACAGAGCCAGGTATACCATCGGGACCTGGCGAATAAACTGGCTTAACACGTTGATGATCAAGAATAAGTGAGCTTTCGTTTAAAATAGGACTGAAGATTAGGGACGAACTGGGCATAGCTGTAGAAAATGTATGATCTGAAGATGTTGAGGGCGAATATGTCGTTTTAAAAAACTCAGCAAAGAGATTAGCAATTGCTTGATCAGAATTTACTGTAGTATTCTTAAAAGACAGCGAGGGAGGATATAACGTGGGTTTACGTTTAGAGTTAACAAAGTTATAAAACTGTTTAGGGTCCTGCGTGAACTGGACCTTACAACGAGTCAAATAATTTTTGTAACACTGAGCGTTAAGTACGGCAAAGTTAGATCGAGCACTAAGATAAGATGAGAAAGCCGTTTTTGAACCAGTGAGTTTATATTTATTAAAAAGCCTAGATTTTACGTTTTTTAGACGCGTCAGCTCCTTGGTAAACCAAAGTGGTTTATTAGAGGCCGACGGGTAGCATTTAGGAACACATAAAAAGAAGAATGAATTCATGGCATTGTAAAAAATGTCAACGGCGGATGCCGTGTCAGAGCTCATGTAAAGATTAGACCAATAAAATTCTGCTATTAAAGTGCTTAGCCTCTGATAGTCAGCCTTTCGGAAACAGCGGACTCTGTTTAAACTGCTATCAGGTGTAGTAGCTAAGACTGTCCCAGTGTCGATAGTCACATCGAAAGTTGGATGATAAGGATCTTCAGGTTGCGTCAATGGAGGAACTCTAATTAGGTTTATACCTGCAGGATCAGAGTCAAAGCATAGATCAAGTAAGCGGTTTAAAGAATTAAAAATATGGTTAACTTGCGATAAGGATAAATCAAGCAAGCCATTAAGGAGGTCATGCTGTGCCGCAGTGTGAAGAACATTAGACACCCCATCAGAAGACCAGTGAGCTCCGGGTATGTTGAAGTCACCCAAAGCCACTAATTGGTCCCTATCAGAAAGCCTATTGGAAACTGCCCGAATTGCCGAAAGGTGTTTCCAATAAATTGGCTCTTCCGAAGATGGAGGGATGTAAGAGCAGGTTACATAAATGCAACTACCTGTGAAAGATAGTTTAACGCAGATGAATTCGATGTCCAAAAAGTCATTAGATACCACCCGTTCCGAAATGAGGCTGGAGTCAACGGCAATTAAAACTCCGCCACCACGCTGGAGAGGACGGTCTAATCTGTAAATAGTGTACTTACAGAGCCAGAAGTCACCCGAGCAAATAGTGTCAAAGAGCTGGAATGAGACATTTATCTTAAATGACGAAATGTCTCTGGCATACGGAAATTTGAATTTTTCCACCTTGATCTTTCCAGCTTGTGTTTTGCCTTGAATATAGGCTAGAACATCTTCCGATGCGAGATCAGGGGCAAGCCTCAAAACAAATATAGTTTTCGAAGGTGGGACTGCTGTTAGGGTCTTATGTAACGAATTGTTACCAACAACGGTCGGTATTCCGGGCAATGTTGGACCCTGGGTAGAATTTTCTACGGTGATTTGCGGAGCCAAAGAATTGGGCTGCGCATCAGTCACCACGGACGACGCGAAAATTGCTGGCTGCGCGGCTTTCGACACCTCTACGACCGATTCGGTTACCGAATCTTTGATCGTTCCTGATCTCAGAACCATTGGAACGGGGACCAGGAGCTGTGGCGACGGAGAGTGGCAGGAAATCGGTTGCTGTGTCTCACACAGTTGCAGCCGACTAGCAGCGGATTTTTTGCGTTTCGGCGACTCATTTAATAGCTTCATACTATTGAGCGTCCAGCGCGGAGAACAGGTCATTCGCCTTGCGAAAAGTGGCCGTGATCTCAGAAAATCCACTCCTTGTCTGACGCATGAAGGATGATATTTCCTTCTCAACCGGTCGACAGGCCTCACAGCAATAACGCAGGCCCTTTTTGCTGGACACTGCGTCAGCCATTCGACCCGTCATCTCGATGCACTTAGCGTGCACAACTGCCTCGCAAAGCCAGCAATGGAAACTGGGCTGGTCTGCCAAAACATTTTTTTGGCAGTTCTTAATTACACAGACAATGTTCACAAACCCTAGAACCACTGTGCACACTATCAATAAAGTAAAGAGATAAAGAGAGAGATAAAAGAGCGCAAGAGTTAGAGCAGCAGAAAATTACAAGAGCGGTGAGAGCTATGAACAGCTTGGATGCAGCTAATAGCAAACGGCACTCGAGCGGGGGAGAGAAAAATAGAAACGGTAAAAGAGTAAAGAGGAAATATAAAATAAGATAAACCGTCTTAGCACAAAACTAACAAGTAATTATTTATGCAAATTAACTACACAGAAAAGTGTAGGTGAAAAGTTAGGTGATCAATTTTGATGAAACCCCGGTGGTTTAGATTCAAAATAACACAAAAGTCGGAGCGCAAAACAAAAACACGACCGTCCGCTACGAAGAGAAAGATCGAAAGTGATATATGAGAGAAGTTTGTGAGGCCTTTAAGGTCTACAATATATGAGAATAGTTTGAGGGCCTTTAAGGTCTACAATATATGAGAAAAGTGTGAGAGGCCTTTAAGGTCTACAATATATGAGAAGGTTTGAGAGGCCCTTTAAGGTCTACTAGGTACGATTAAAGTTAGACCTGATCAGTCGCTTCTCCGACCCAGATTTAATAGCTAAGTTACCTTTGCCTTTCTTAAGCTTTTATCCGCTTACCCGGTGATCCTCCTGGTCCTGGTAGGTGTTGCTCGCTTTGGCTGCTCGCACTGATTGCCCTTTCAAGGGATCTGGCTCGCCTTATATAGCGGCCCTGGGCCATCTGGTGTGGCTTCCTCGTTCGAACTTATCGATCATTTTGAGTGTGGCCAGCCTTGGGTGGTCGGTGTGACCCTTCCTGGGCGTGATTTAAATTGAAGGAGGGCTGTCCCGTCGTATGGGTTATTATTTTATTCATAATTATTTCTGGATTCTTCGTTACACTCTATTTTACAAAATAATAATTCATGCTTTACATATTCATTTTCATATACATTCCATAGTAATTCATGCTTCTATTTTATTTTTGTGCGCCCCTGGGCGTCACAAGATCAGAACAAGTGGGAAGGTGCGGGTTTTCCTCCGTCCCACTCGGAAGTAGGGAGGGGGTGTGACGATGTCGCTCGCCGATGTAATTATTGTAAAATATCTTCTAATTATTAGGTTAAGGTTAAGATTAAGGTTAGGTTAATTATGTAAATATTAGGGGTTAGGAATTAGGGAGTAGGGACACACACCGGCAACATTACCAGCAGCATTACCGGCAACATTACCGGCAGCATTACCGGCAGCATCACCGGCAGCATTACCGGCAGCATCACCGGCAACATTATCGGCAACATCGCCGGGGAACGCCGGCCAGGGAGCGGTACGGAACGACGGGACCGCATCCCAAAGGACGGGACAGGAGAGCCGCCAACCAGCGAGCGGCGGAGAGCGCGATCGGGGGCAGAGGCCTACGACGCGGGCGCCGGCAGAGCCCAAAGGAATGCAATGGAATTTGCACCAGCCACCTGCTCGCTCAGGAGAGAGCGAGAGGGGAAGAGCGCAGGCATGCAGAATGCATGGAATGCGGAACGCCGTGTGCCAGCGATCGTGGCATCGCTGCTGCCAGAGGGACCGGCAGAATTAGGTCAAGGCGGAGTGAACAATACGATTTGAAATCACTCGCGAATCGACCAGCAGAACAATTAGAAGTAAAATTAAAAGTGACAAGTGAAAGGACGGCAAGGAAGAAGACCGAACAAGGAGCAGCAGCAAAACCTTTCGGACAATTTATTTGGGTGAGCGAGGCGGAGCCGCCCTACAATTACACATATATAGAAAGATTTCGGGGTGTGTGTGCTAGGCAGGGGAAAAAGGAGTGGGAAATACAACTACGTAGCTAATAATTAAGAGACAAATGCAATGAAATAAACCCACAATGAACATATCCACTCTCGATCCACCTTTTTACCCTATTCCTAGTGAATTTTATTACCCTCAGCTCCCCTCCCCCCCATCTCGGCTGCCGTTGGGTAATTCCAGGCGCCGAATTGGGCAGGACGGGAACAGGAGCGCCACGCTGCTGAGATTAATTCCGGGCGTGGGCGCAGGCGGCGGCTGTTGGGTTATCCCAAGCCGCCTGTCCAATCTCAGAGTGCGCCGTAGGCATTAGCCCGGGCGCCCTCACTGGTGATCGCGAGTCACGGGGAATATTTTGGGGAAGGGCCGCCGTTGGGACATCCCAGGCGGAGCCGCCGAGCCGGGTTCGGACCAGGCCGTGGCTTTAGGTTTGGGTTGCGGGCGCGGGAGCAGGCTGCTGGGCAAATCCCGAGTCCTTCTCCAGTGGAGGGTTCGGCCGCTGGAAAATTCCCCGGCCGGTAGTATTTTTCCCGCTGAGTTTATATCCCGGCCGTAGTGCATCCTTACAACGCGTACAAGGAGTCATGTAGAATTACATACTCCAAGAAGCAGTACCCACAATGGTGGAACAAAGAGCTAAGTGATCTCAGACGTAAGGTCAGGAAGACCTTTAATAACAGCTACGGAACCAAAGACTGGGGACCGCACAAGGAAATACATAGAGAGTACAAAAAGGCGATATACGCTGCCAAGAAAGAATCTTGGAGCAACTACTGTGAATCGCTAGAAGAAATAAAGAATACGGCTAGGTTGAGCAAAATACTAGCAAGAGGGCAAGCAAGCCCTTCGCTTATAAGCCTGACGGCACAGGAACGTCGTCAGCTGAAGAATCGTTAGATATCCAGCTGGACACTCACTTCCCAGGAAATCTAAGAATAAAACCCACAGCAAGGGATACCCTAAGGGCAGTCCAACAGCCACAAGTCGAAGAGATCGCCACTAGGAAGAGAATCCACTGGGCGATAGACTCATTTGACAAATACAAGAGTCCAGGTCCGGACGGAATCATCCAGCAATGCTGCAAACGACGAGGGAATACATATGGAACTGGCTGCAGGCAATCTTCCGAGCATGTATACAAGCAGCACACGTACCGCTTCCATGAAAGGAAGCAATAGTAGTCTTCATACCCAAACCAGGAAGAAGAGGACACATCCTAGCCAAGGATTACAAGCCGATTAGCCTGACTTCATTCCTCATGAAAACAATGGAAAGGATACTAGATATCCACATCAGAAAGCAAATCTACAGAAACGACGCTACACGAAGTATTACAATACATAGAGAAAGCCCTGCTTTTCAAAAACTACACACCGGGTACCTTTCTAGATATAGAAGGGGCTTTCAACAACGTAACCGCGGACTCCATCCTGAGCTCACTCAACAAAATAGGAGTTGAAGGAGGCCTCAGATCATGGATAGGCGAAATGCTCCCCCTCAGGGGGGAGTTTTATCTCCACTGCTCTGGCTGATCAACATGGACGACATATTGAAAGAACTCAATAGCGAAGGAGTTAAGGTGGTAGCATACGCGGACGACGTAGTCCTACTCACCTTGAATCATTTGACGTTATCAGCGAACTGATGAGAAGGGCACTCACCAAACTGAATTAATGGGCTAAAGCCTGTGGCATTAACCCGAGCAAACCGGAACTTATGCTCTTTACGAAAAAAACAAAGATCCCCATGTTCACAAAACCACAGATAGATGGTATAGAACTAGAGCTATCACAACAAGCTATGTACTTGGGGGTAATACTGGACACAAAATTATCATGGAAAAACAACATCAGTGAACGAGTCAAGAAAGCGAGTATAGCATTATACTCGTGCAGAAAGATGTTTGGAAAGAACTGGGGCATACACCCCAAGATCATAGTATGGCTCTACACAGCCGTGGTGAAACCCATACTTACATACGGAGCACTAGTATGGTGGCCAGCACTAACTAGGGCATACAACAGACAAAAACTTACAAGGATTCAAAGATCGGCAAGCGCAGATGCAACGGGAGCACTAAGATCATGCCCCGCGGCGGCGTTGAACGCAGTGTTAAACCTAATCCCAATAGAACACTTCATCAGGAATACAGCAGCCCAAAGCGCGGTACGACTGAAGGCAAGCCATAGCTGGAAAAACTATCACACTGGGCACTGTACGATCTTGAATGAAATAGACTATATGGGAACAACAGGAACAGACTACATGACAACCAAACTACGATTCGGCAACGCATATACAACCATATACCCCACAAGGGGAGAATGAAGATCCCTCCCTCTTGTATCCAAACAAGACGAAGTATCCCTCTACACCGACGGCTCGAAAATGAGAGGCGGTGTCCCTACAACTGCCGGAATCTTCGCAGACAGCTGGGGAGCAGAAGAGTCCTTCAACCTCCGACAGACAACTAGCGACAGTGTTCCAGGCAGAGGTATTCGCAATTCTGAAAGCTGTCGAACTCTCAGAAAACCGAGACCTCAAGAATACCAAAGTAAGAATATATTCGGATAGCCAAGCGGCTCTCATTAGTAAGAACAACATCGACTCTAGTGGCCCAATGTAAGGAGGCGCTAAATAGACTCGCTGAAGACAATACGGTAAAAAAAGTATGGGTACCGGGACACAGCGATATTCCAGGAAACGAAAAAGCTGACGAGCTGGCCAGGCAAGGGTCAGAAGGAAGCTCAGATACCTCAAACATACAAATCTCCCTGAACTCAGTCCAGAGGGAAATCCTCAGCCATTTCAAACGACTAGCCAGCAAATAATGGTCAACGATGACTGAGAACAGAAGATCTAGGCTATGCTGGCCAGAATACAATAGGAGAAGGACAGCAGACCTGATCTCCAAAAACAAAAAGGACATCAGAAGAATAATGTCAACCCTCACGGGGCATTGGCCAATAGGCACTCATGGCTGTAAAATGGGCCTACCCCATAACACATATTGCAGAAGCTGCAAAGAAGAAACCGAGAAAGAGACACCGGAGCACCTGTTGTGTCACTGCCCGGAACTCAACCATCTCCGAGCCCGACACTTTGGAGCTCACCAGCTAGGGTTGCTAAGGGAGGTGGGGCGGCAATCAGTGAATGCCATCCTAGCGTATCTGTAAGACACTGGCTGGTACTGAAGTGAAGGAGCCGGCTACGACAGTCGAGGGTGTGGACCAAAATGAAGCTCAGCTGTAATTGGAGGCTACCAGAGTAGCCTCACCACTTATACCTACCTACCATCTGAAGATTGTCCGTGGCACTGTAGACGCAGCTGGACCTTGCGAGGATTGCAGAGTCGTTTGATTATGTTGCTACACACACGCTTCTTGAGCTCAGATGAAGTGGGGCATCGTACGCAAACAAGTTATATAGTGTAGGGCCCACACTACCTTGTGGAACTCCGGCAGCTATCCTCCTGGTAGTTAAGGCTACTCCATCCAGCACCACTTAGAAGGTTCGATCGCTGAGGTAGCTCCTGACTAACTCGAACAGTTGAGGAGGCAGAAGTTCCTTGACCTTTGATAGGAGCCCTTGGTGCCGGACCCTATTAAAGGCCTGCTGAATGTCCAGGAAGGCAGCCACCGTATATTGCCTTCTTTGGAATCCATCCACGACGAAGTCCACTACACGGTGAAGTTGCTCGGGGGTGCCATGTCCTTTGAGAAAGCCGAATTGGTGCCTGGGGATCGCTTGTGTCACTTCTGGTATCCTTTGCAATCTTTCCAGAATGCACCGTTCATAGACCTTAGCAATGGTCGGCAGGAGGCTAATCGGTCTATAATTGCCCACATCCTTCGAGTCCTTGCCCCTTTTGTGTATCATTACAACATTTGCATGCTTCCAGCTTTTCGGGAAATGTCCCAGCCTGAGTGCAGCGTTGAACAGCAGGACCAAGAAAAGGAGAGCCTTCTCCGGAAGGAGTTTTGCTACTCGGCTGGAAATGCCATCCGCTCCTGGCGACTTCCGGTGCTTCAGCTTCCTTATCTTGGCCTGGACTTCAGGCAGCCGGATTGGGGGAATAGGAGGCGTCATCTGGTGAGGTTCCTCTAGTGCTGCATGAACCTTTTCGACTCTCTCCCTCGACGCAGTTTCGAATGGAGTGAACCGCTCCTCCAAACTCTCGGCAAACGCCTCGGCACGTTCAAGCGGAGACTTGGCCCAAGTCCCATCCGCTTTCTTCACTGAGTTTTTGGGAGTGGCCTGCCTCTTACTTCTGCCCGCGATTCTCCACAGCGCGAAGTTGGAATCCTTATCCGGAGTAGCCTCCTCCAGCTCCTTGCCCAGCAACTCTCCCTCAGTTGGTTGAGCAACTTCCGGACTCGATTTCCCAGCCTGCGGTAGACACGCAAAGTCCTTGGGTCGTGGGTTCTGCCATACTCCCTCATAAGTCGGTGTTTCATCGCCAGAAGAGCACTAACTTCCGGTGGTAGTGAAGAGCAGGCTCTCCTGGGGTGAATACCTGAGGGAGGCGCCGCTTGCTCTGATGCTTCCCAGATTTTAGCCTCCAGCAGAAGTGTAGCATCATCCAGATCCTCCGCCGTGCATATCTCCATATTAAGGTGAATGGAGTCATCCAGCGTCCTCTGGAAAGACCTGATGTCGGATCCAGTGGGCAGGAGCAGCTTCCTAGGCACAGTGAAGCTTCATGGGAGGTGGAGACTGACAATAAGCGGAATGTGATCCGAGCTGAGCTCAAAGGAGTCTTCAATACTCAGCCTACGACCTTCAAGACCTTTCAAGAGTGCGAAATCCAATGCAGAGGGAGTTCCGTCATTACAGGGGAAACAGGTGGGTCTTCCTGTGGCCAACACAGCCGCTCCCAAGTTGTCCAGAGCTTCCACAATTGCAGCTCCTTTCCTATCCGCTCTGACACTGCCCCATCTGCATTAAAATCACCTCCGATAATAGCTTTGTCTCCACAAATGCTTAGCATGGCCTCAAAGCCATCACATGTCCAGCCAGGACGAGGCGGCAAGTAAGCCGCAGCCACATCCAGTTCACCCATGTCAGTGCTGAGGACAATCCTCGCCATCTGTAGCAGTCCTAATCGTATCGGGCTTTGCTGGTAACAAGTCAGGCCGTGAGGAGTGGTGATGGTGTTCTCACCGACTCGACCAAGAGGGGAAGGTATCCGACCAGCCCGGGAAGCGGTCGCAGGGGAACGTTGCCGAAGAGAAGCATGTCTGTACAGGACGAGCCTACTTCTGAGACAGAGGAGGGAAAGGAGTAGAAGCCCACGAGCGTCTCAAGGCTCGGCAAACTCATCTATCAGTTTGCTCAGTGGAGCAAACTCATTTACGAGACGCAGGTCCGCCGAGATGCAGAGGCTCACGTCCGAAATCAGGCAGCCGGCCGTAGGGGAGCCCGAAAAGCCAGTAGCTCCGGAGAGCCTGTGCAGCAAGTGCGCGCAGGGCACAAGGGAGAAAAAAACGGTGGCGAGCAAGGGGCAACAGACGGCGGCAGCGCCGAAAAAGGATCGGTCGGCCCAGACGGACCCGTGGCGAAGACGAAGATCATTCGATCTTTCTCTTCGTAGCGGACGGTCGTGTTTTTGTTTTGCGCTCCGACTTTTGTGTTCATTTTGAATTTAAACCACCGGGGTTTCCTCTAATTTATCACCTAATATCAATAATAATATACCGTTTTGCTACCGCGTGTGCATGCACTTTTTTGTGTAATTAATTTGCATTAGTAATCACTTTTTAGTTTTGTGCTAAAACGGTTTTCTTATCTTATTTTTTTCCTCTTTGCTCTTTTACCGTTTTTATTTTTTCTCTCCCCCGCTCGAGTGCCGTTTGCTATAAGCTGCATCCAACCTGTTCATAGCTCTCACCGCTCTTGTGATTTTCTGCTGCTCAAATTCTAACTTTTGCGTTCTTTTGTTCTATCTCACTCTCTTTACTTTTTTGGTATTGATAGTGTGCACTGTGGTCTAGGGTTGGTGAACATGTCCCAGAATATTGTCTGTGTTATAAAAAATTGGCAAAAAAATGTTTTGGCAGACCAGCACAGTTTCCATTGCTGGCTTTGCGAGGCAGTTGTGCACGCTAAGTGCATCGACATGACAGGTCGAATGGCTGACGTAGTGTCCAGCAAAAAGGGCCTGCGTTATTGCTGTGAGGCCTGTCGACCGGTTGAGAAGGAAATATCATCCTTCATGAGTCAGACTAGGAGTGGATTTTCTGAGATAATGGCCATTTTTCGCAAGGCGAATGACCTGTTCTCCGCGCTAGACGCTCAATTTAATAATATGAAGCTATTAAATGAGTCGCCGAAAAGCAAACAATCTGCTGCTAGTCGGCTGCAACTGTGCGAGGCACAGCAACGGAATTCCTGCCACTCTCCGTCGCCACAGCTCCTGGTCCCCGCTCAAATGGTTCTGAGATCAGGAACGATCAAAGATTCGGTAACCGAATCGGTCTTTGAGGTCTTTGCCCCTGATCTCGCATCGGAAGATGTTCTAGCCTATATTCAAGGCAAAACCCAAGCTGCCAAAATCAAGGTGGAAAAATTCAAATTTTCGTATGCCAGAAACATTTCGTCATTTAAGATAAATGTCTCATTCCAACACTTTGACACTATTTGCTCGGGTGACTTCTGGCCCGAGTACGTTGTAGTCAAGGAGTATGAGGCACGAAATAAGAGAAATCGGCCTGCCGGAATTCAACTGCCCAGGCCGTCTCAATCCTCAGTGTCCTCAGCTGTATCTTCTGTCCCAAAAAAACTAACCTCTTCCCTACAACTTTCCTATCAGAATACTAGAGCTTACGCAGTAAGCTTTCTAGATTATATTCTGATAGCCTTTCCTTTGCATCCCAGGTGATTGTTTTTACAGAAACCTGGTTGAAGCCAGAGATCCTCTGCTCCGAAACTCTTCCAAGTAAGTATACAATTTACAGATTAGATCGACTTCTTCGGCGTGGTGGCGGAGATTTAATTGCCGTTGACTCTTGTCTCATCTCGGAACGGTTGGTATCTAATGACTTTTTGGACATCGAATTTAGCTGTGTAAAACTATCTTTTACAGGTAGTTGTATTTATGTAACCTGCTCTTACTTCCCTCCATCTTCGGAAGAGCCAATTTATTGGAAACACCTTTCGGCAATTCCAATCGGCTCTCTGATAGGGACCAATTACTGGCTTTGGGTGACTTCAACATACCCGGAGCTCACTGGTCTTCTGATGGTGTGTCTAATGTTCTTCACACTGCGGCACAGCATGACCTCCTAAATGACTTGCCTGATTTATCGCAAGTTAACCATATTTTTAATTCTTTAAACCGCTTACTTGATCTATGCTTTGTCTCTGATCCTGCAGGTGTAAACCTAATTAAAGTTCCTCCAATGACGCAACCTGAAGATCCTTATCATCCAACTTTCGATGTGACTATAGACACTGGGACAGCTTTAGCAGCAACATCTGGTAGTAGATTGAACAGAGTCCGCTGTTTCCGAAAGGCTGACTACACAGTGCGACAAAATGCAACTTTTTGTCTGTATCTGGAATGAGACAAACCTTTTCTTATAGATTTTTGGACGCTGAATCCGAATCTGTAATCAGAATTTGTCTATCACGTAACATTTTTGCAAAAAAAGCGTTCAAAGTTGCCAAAAACGCTGTTTTTGCCGTACTTTACAGTAATATAGCTCGGTTTCAAGATAGCTAAATACTTCTATAATGATGACCAAGTGGTCATTCGTCGGATACATTTTTAATTGGTGAATGATATGCAATTGAATAAGGCGCGCGCGCGCCCCATATTGCTGCGGTAACATCCTGGACAAGGCGAGCGAGCGCGCGTTATTCCGTTGCATATCATTTGTCTATTAGAAATGTATTCGATGAATGACCACTTTGTCATCATTTTAGAAGTATGTAGCTATATTTTGCGAAAAGAACGAAGTTTCTAGCACATCTTGAAACCGAGCTATATTACTGTAAAGTACGGCAAAAACATCGTTTTTGGCAACTTTGAACGCGTTTTTTGCAAAAATGTTACGTGATAGACAAATTCTGATTACAGATTCGGATTCAGCGTCCAAAAATCTATAAGAAAAGGTTTGTCTCATTCCAGATACAGAAACCGTGTTGCACTGTGCTATCAGAGGCTAAACACTTTAATAACAGAATTTGATTGGTCTAATCTTTACACGAGCTCGGACATGGCATCCGCCGTTGATATTTTTTACAGTGCCATAAACTCATTTTTCCACTTATGTGTTCCTTAAACCTTCCCGTCTGTCTCTAATAAACCACTTTGGTTAAAAACGAGCTGACACGTTTAAAAAACGTAAAATCTAGGCTTTGTAGTAAATACAAACTTATTGGTTCAAGAACGGCTTTCTCATCTTATCTTAGTGCTCGATCTAACTTTACCGTGCTTAACGCTCAGTGTTATAAAAATTATTTGACTCGTTGCAAGGTCCAGTTTACGCAGGACCCTAAACAGTTTTATAACTTTGGTAATTCTAAACGTAAACCTACGTTATACCCTCCCTCGTTGTCATTTAAGAATACTACATTAAATTCTGGTCAAGCAATTGCATATCTCTTTGCTGAGTTCTTTAAAACGACATATTCGCCCTCAACATCTTCAGATCATACATTTTCTAAAGCTATGCCCAGTTCGTCCTTAATCTTCAGTCCTATTTTAAACGAAAGCTCACTTATTCTTAATCTTCAACGTGTTAAGCCAGTTTATTCGCCAGGTCCCGATGGTATACCTGGCTCTGTGCTAAGGTATTGCTCCGAGGCGCTGTGTAACCCCCTTCTTAAATTGTTTACCTTATCTTTAGAATCCTCAGAATTTCCCCTTATTTGGAGGGAATCATTTGTTATTCCTCTCCACAAAGAAGGTAGCAAATCTGATGCCAGTAACTATAGGGGTATCTCTAAGTTATCGGCTATCCCCAAACTTTTCGAGAATGTAATCACTCCTCACTTGCAACATCTATGCAGATCCGTCATCTCTCCATGTCAGCATGGTTTTATGAGGCGAAGATCAATCAAGACCAATCTTCTGGAACTTACCTCTTTCGTTATTAGGGGCTTCCAACAAAACTTTCAAACCGATGTTATTTACACGGACTTTAGTAAAGCTTTCGACTCGGTTAATCATTCTCTTCTGGTTAGGAAACTTGATTCAATGGTGTTTCCTAGTGATCTTCTTACGTGGATTTCGAGTTATCTAAGCGACAGGAACCTAAAGGTTCTGTTCAGAAACGTTCTATCCAATAGCTTCAGGGTCACATCTGGCGTCCCACAGGGTAGCCACCTTGGACCACTTCTATTCACATTGTTTATCAATGATTTGCCGCAGGTTCTAACCAAATCCAGAGTACTCATGTACGCCGCTTGCAGTATAGGGACAGTTCATGCCAATCAGACCTACAATCGGATCTTGATAACTTCCAAGCATGGTGTCATGCTAACGATTTACATCTCAACAGCTCAAAATGCAAACTGATGAGATTCTTACGTGTTACTCCCCAGCTTGCAACCTATATGCTTAACGACTGCTCTTTGGAAAGAATTTCTATTGTTGATGATCTGGGTGTCCGCCTGGATCCTAAACTTTCGTTCTCTAAACATATTTCTTGTATGGTTAACAAAGCCAGAGGCATGCTGGGAAAAGGTGGGCGAAGGAATTCGATTCTCCTTATGTAACGAAGACTCTCTTTACTTCGTTGGTTCGCCCTATATTGGAGTATGGTTCGTGCGTCTGGAGTCCTCAATTCGGGGTCCATAGTAGCCGCATTGAATCTGTCCAAAAGAACTTTTTGCTTTTTGCCCTTTGTGGCCTACCCTGGGATGCAAACCTTAGATTACCGTCTTACGCTAGTAGACTTCTCCTACTTAATCTACCTTCTTTAGCTAACCGTAGGACGATGCTTGGCGTCGTCTTCTTACATAAACTTATACACGGTGATGTGGAGAGCCCCTACCTTCTAGGCCAGCTCAATTTCCATGTTCCCCGTCTTTCTTCTAGAACTTTTATACCATTAGTAGTTAACCACTGTAGGCGTGAGTTTGAAGTACATGAGCCCTTTAGGGTTTTATGTACTGATTACAATCGTCTTTTTAGTAGCATTGAAGGCATTTAAAGCCTTCAAAAACTAAAAACTGTATTGCTTGTAGTACTATCCCGTAGTGTATCCTAATTTTTCCTCGTTCTATTCTATTTTTTTTTCTTCTCTCGCGTCTATCCAGTACGCGTTTCGTGCCGTACGTCACACGGCTGCGCCCCTCAGTCGGTTGGGCGGGAGGTGGGCGTGGGACCCCGCGCGAAAACAAAAAAAAAAAATATGTATATGTTTCAACCACCAAGCCACATTCAGCGTGGATAATCGGTGTGAGTTTCAGTTATTTAACAACAAAACTGAGACTATATGTGATTCAGGCAAGATCCGAGCTGCTGTGGCTGGCAACGCATCAGCGAAACAGATGGATGTTTGCCACCCACAGTCTCATAGAACTTCAAGCGGTGTGCAAAGGAATCGCTTCTACAGTGCAACTTAACGGAACGCGCTTATTGTCATTGGACCCAGGTTGCACTGCACGCAATTCAAAAATTAGCGTGAGCACATTCAGCACTGTGATCAGCGAAACGAAGGCTACATATGTTCGATTTCGCAATATCTCAAAAATTGACTGTAAGGATCCACCTGAGCCACCCCAAGGAACGGCAGCCAAGGAAGTCAGCTTGGAGGAGCTGGGCGCTTTGCAACGCCAGTTGGTCAAATTAAAGGAGACTACCTGGAAGGATCAACTTGTCGCTCCTCAACATCATCAAGTAGCTGCCTATGTGGCCCTAGCGATGTCAATCCTACTAGGCATTGTATGGGCTCTTAGCCGGACGGTCGGTAAATGGACATCACGACGTCGGATATTTCTACGCCGGACACCGGAATCCAAGCAGAGCACGGAACAACCAGCACCAGAACCTACCCCACGAAGTTTTTCGTTCGACATTTCTGAAGGTTGAACACCTGTTTAACGGCCCGGAGAATGTTCAGTCACGGCAGCATTACTCATAAGCAATATCATTTAGAATTCGTCATAATAATTCTTCAGTCGCAGCCACATGCATTTGTCGTTAATAAAGTATCATTTACCAGGTCAAGCGAATATGCATAACTGGCGGACATGAGGAAAGTAAAATAGAGCAATAAGTGTCAGGTCATATAGCTGGCAATAACCTACATACACAGTAGCAATAAGTGTCAGGTCATATATCTGGCAATAACCCACATACACAGTAACCCACATTCACACTAACCCACATTATTTTGTTATACGATATTTGTTACCATAAGCATTTTGTACCTATATATACTGTTAAGTTTTCATTAATAAAGTCAGAAAGAGTTCTAACTCACAACAGAGCTTTTATTCATGCACCACATGCGCCCGACACCCTCGTCGTGTCTTCATGCCCTCAACCAACCAACAAACCAACCTCATCCAACCAACCTCATCCAACCAACCAACCAACCAAACCTCACCCAAACCCAATCAAACCGTCCAACTAGTTCCAAGTGCTAGTTGCGACAACTACAGGCAATAGTTTATGCACTATCGGCCAGGCACCTAAGCCTCAACACAAACAGAATGCATACTGTAACTAATTGTTGCAATGTAAACAATCCTCAAATTTCCCGGTCATAAAACTCAAGCCTGCATATGAAAGAGCTAACGCATGCACTTCTGTAACATGAGCTGACCTCATGAACATATACACTTGCGCGTCCGTCTAGGAACGCATAGCCTATAATACATAAGCCGTCGCTCTGCCGCCGTCTGCGGGCAGCGCAGCGATGGAACCTAGCCTTAATTTAAACTAAAAGAATATTGTAGAGTTAATCACGACGAACTGGTCGAAGCGGCACCTTCGCTGCTTCCACCAAGAATTATTAAAGAATAAAGAATAAATTTATAACTTCAAATGTCTACTCTTGTTACTCGCATTGCTCATAATTCTACATGGCGACCGTGACAATGAGCCGAGCAGTCGAGCTGGATAACTGGATATATAACTGGATATAAACTGACGCTTGGCTGGGCTTCTTCAACGCACATGCCGAGATTGTAAACACAAATGTGGAAAGAACACTGGATTTGACCTCGCAGCTGGTAAAGACGACCACAAAAATATCGGCTGAAGATGCAGCCGGCAAAGCCATCGTCGAGTACGTATTTTTCGTGGCGGAGCCAAGCCATGCGTACATTGCCGTAAAAGACAATGCGGAAAACTGATGAGCAGAGCTTTACGCTAACCTTCCCAAAGGCCCAGGACAACAGAAAGCAGCAGCAGCAGCAGCAACAACAACAAGACAATAAAAAGCAACAGCATCAACAAGCGTGAGGGGCAGGCCGCCTCTTATGCCATTGAGGGAGCGTCAGCAAAGCCAACTGGCGACGACCAGCTGACGCAGGCTGATGATGGCAGAAGCAGAAAATAATATAAATTATAATTAAAATATAATATTAAAATTTGTCAAAATTGAGCGGAACCTTTTCTGCCCGATTAGCAATGTAGGCCGTAAAGCTATACGAAAATATAGACAGGAAACTTGTTAAAATCAATTAATTAATTCAAAAACAAAAAAAAAGAAGAAAAATAGTTTTTTTTTTTCTTTAAAAAGTATTGCAATGTTGTAATGCAATAAGTAAATTTTCAGAAGAAACATATAGATAATACAAATCAAAAACAAATACAGAAACCATTACAGAAACTAGTAGAACAGAAGAAATTACATTAAAAATGGGAGTAGTCGATGTTAAGACAGTGGACTCCACTGCTAACGTCATTAATAAAGTAGAACCCCTAAACGCAAATTTAGATTTAATACACACATTGTTAATTATCATGGTTGTTATTATGTGCGCAAATCTATTTTACAAAATGTACAAACTACATAATAAATGAGTCGCGCCAATGCCCTAGATAAAATTTAAACACAACATTAAATATAATTATAAAAACTTAAAATTTCTATATATACAAAATAAATATATATCGAATTTGTTAAACTTAAGAAAATGAAATGATAAATAAATAAAATGCAATCAAAATAATATATATATGGCTACGCTAAATACGTAAGATAAATATGTTGGTATCGTTTCAATAAAAAGAAAGAATGGAATGGGCCGAATTATTCAAAGAAATATATAACATAAAAACCGAATTCGATAAATCTTATAAATCTCTTGCTCGGGACAGGCCTATTCAAAGAAATACGGTAAAGAAACATGTTGAAATACTAGTAAAAAGATTCAATGAGATACGGATACTAGTACATGATCATAAAGAAATACTAAATCAAGATCATTGGTCACAAGTATCAAGGCTTTTGATCAGACTAAGATCTAATTTAATAGCGATCGAACGAAAATTTGATTTAGATTTGTCCATACCCACTATAATAAATACATCAGTAGCAATTGAAACTGGTGAGGAATCAGATAAAACTGAAAATTTAAACCCTAAACTGGAGGAAGAAGATTTAAATAATCTGACTATTATACAATCTGACTATTATACAATGGCTCAATCGAATATTGACTTTATTAATACAGCATCCAAGCTTGTACCAGCTTTCGATGGGAAAGCTGACAATTTGACAAGTTTTGTTGATGCCTTGGAAATAATACAGTCAATTAAAGGCGAGCATTAAGAATTAGCTATTTCTATCATAAAAACAAAGCTAAAAGGTGCCGCCAGGAATCTAATCGGAAATGAAAAAACTATTTCTGAGGTGATTTCGAAATTAAAGAGCAACGTCAGAGGCGAAACTGTAGACGTATTATCTGCAAAATTGATGAACGTACAGCAACGCAACAAAACTGCTAACCAATATACACGAGAGGTTGAGCAGATGACTAAAGCATTGGAAGGTGCTTATATAACGGACAGATTAACCCTAGAGTTAGCCAGAAGTTATTCCACTAAGCAGGCAGTCAAAGCAATAGCTAAAAACTGCACAATTAACAGGGTGAAACTTATCATGCAATCTGGTAGTTTCTATAACATGAACGAAGCTATATCTAGATTTGTTGATAGTTGCACAGAAGAAACGGGACAGTCAAACACTGTCCTGTACTATAATAATCAATCCCAACGCGGTACAAACCGCTGGCGTGGAAATTATAGAGGCAACTCTCGTAGTTATCAAAGCAATAACAATAACTACCGAAGTAACTACACTTATACCAATAATGGAGGAAGAGGCCAAAATGGAGGAAGCCATAGAGGCCGTGGTAACTCGTATCGAGGCCAAAACAACTCCCAGACCCAGATATACCCAAGATGCATCGGGAAACTCGCAAAACCCTTTAAATCCTCAGCAGTAAATGATACAAGAGTTTACACAATTAATCTCAGTCAGAATAGGTTCGTCTCATTTATTAACGTAGCTACAGGAAAAGAACTTGTCTTTCTGATAGACACAGGTGCAGATATATCAATCTTAAAAGAAACTTCTGATATCTTTCACGATATCCAATACAATTACATTATAGATATAAAAGGGATAAGTCAAGAAATAACTAAATCTAATGGTTTAGTTTCTATTGAAATACAGACGACTAAATACATAATTCCACACGATTTTCATATCGTCACTGAACAATTCCCTATTCCATGTGATGGAATATTAGGTATCGATTTTATAACAAAATACAACTGTCGGTTGGTCTTCAAGCGATCTGAAGATTGGCTTATGATTAGACCTGATAATTTAAAATTTCCAATTAATGTACCACTAACTCACAGTACTGGCAACAATTCAATTCTTCTGCCAGCAAGATCCCAAGTTATTCGAAAAATAAAACTTAATTCAAATGAAGACAGTGTATTAATTCCAAATCAGGAAATTCAGCATGGTATCTACATTGCAAATACCATAGCAACATCCAATAACGCTTTCATAAGGCTACTCAATACAACAAATACCGACAAAGTAGTCACTATAGATAAATTAACGTATGAATCACTTTCGAACTACGATGTAGTCAAACCCAATCTAGAAAATAGAGAAAAGTCTGTATTGTCCCAACTTTCGAAAAACTTCCCTCCTCAGTTCAAGTTACAACTCACTAAATTTTGCACCCAATATAGCGATGTATTCGCATTGGAAACCGAAGCAATAACTACAAATAACTTCTACAAACAAAAACTGAGATTAAAAGATAGTGAACCAGTATATATAAAAAATTATCGAACAGGAAATATTATGAAAGTCACTACAAGATATCAAAGTAGACAAAAATTCCGCGCGGAAAATAAAGAAATAGAATTGCCTAGGCAAACTATTGAAAAAGCTTCTAAGCCCAACGTATATGAAGTCATAAACAATGATGAAGTACGTAAAGTAGTGACCTTGCAGATTAAAAATATGCTATGTTTCTTTAAACATGGTAATAAAGTAATCGCAAGATATAATGTTAGCGATTTATATACCAATGGGAATATTGACTGAGGTCAGTTCTTTCAAAGGCTTGAAATGCAAGCCGGTATAAATAAAATCAGCCAACTGAAACTGGCACCGTGGGAAAATATCTTTGAAAATGTTTCAATAGATAATTTTAAATTAATGGGCAATAAAATATTGAATACGTTAAGAGTAGCGCTACTCAACCCGGTGACCCAAATAAAAAGTTTAAAAGAAAAAGAAGCAATATTGTCTACATTTCATGACGATCCCATACAAGGCGGTCATACTGGCATATCAAAAACTTTGGCCAAAGTAAAAAGACACTATTACTGGAAAAATATGTCTAAAGATATAATTGAGTATGTAAGAAAATGTCAAAAATGTCAGAAAGCGACATTTGTATCGCATACAAAGACGCCATTAACAATAATAGATACACCAATAAATGTCTTCGATAGAGTAATAGTGGACACCATTGGTCCATTACCAAAATCAGAGAATGGCAATGAATATGTAGTCACGCTAATATGTGATTTAACAAAATATCTAGTTGCTATACCAATTCCAAATAAGAACGCAAATACTGTCGCTAAAGCTATATTTGAATCATTTATTCTGAAGTAGAAAGATTGAATTGAAAGAAGTTATAGAACATTTAATGAATATATAAGATCTTACATATCGGTTGATAAAACTGATTGGGATGTATGGCTTCAATATTTCACATTGTTTGTTTTAAGACGACCCCCACAATGGCACATAATTATTGTCCGTATTGTCCGTAAAACAAGCAATTTACCAAAAGAGTTTAATTGTGTAGATAACATAGAAACAATATATTATATAGATGACTATGTTAAAGAGAGTAAATATAGACTCGAAGTAGCATATAAATGAGCTAGAGTAATGTTAGAAGAAAATAAGTATACGTAACTAAAATAGTAGATAGAGATAACATTTTAATATCAAACGATAAAAAAAACAGTTCATAAGGATAGATTAAAAATGTTTATTTGATAATTATATTTAGCATGGCCATGCATAGGTATAGATAGACATACATGGATACAGATGCATAAATGCAGATATTTCTATTTATAATTTCATCCTAGTATAAAAAAAGAAATAAATAATTAAATAAATAATATTAATAAATATTTGAATTACTTACTTTACTTCCTTAAAAACAAGAAAAAAAAAATAAATAAATAATAAAAAAAATATATATAAATTTAGTTAATTTAAAAGAAACAAGAAAGGAAGCTAACTTCGGCTCACCGAAGTTAATATACCCTTGCAGAACTGTAACAAAAAATTAAATCCGAAAATCTGGAATAATTATTAGTTGCCAAATCTCAAGTTTGATGAAAATGGTTTGGAAATCGGCTAAGTTATGGGTTTTTTTTTTTCCTGATTGTTCCTATGGAAGCTATAGGATATAGTCGACCGATTCTCACGAAATTAAAACCAAAATTCTGAAATAATATAAGATGGCTAAATATCAAGTTTGGTGAAAATCTTGAAAACTGACAAAGTTATGGTTTTTTCCTGTATTTTCCTGATTGTTCCTATGGAAGCTATAGGATATAGTTGGCCGATTTTCATGAAATTAAAACCGAAATTCAGAAATAGTAAAAAACGGCTAAATACCAACTTTGATGAAAATATGTTGAAAACTAACAAAGTTAAATTTTTTTTACTAAAAATTTTCCGATTGTTCCTATGGCAGCTATATGATATAGTCGTCCGATCCGGCTCGTTCCAACATATATACGATTGAGAGTATATAGAAGACTAACTACAAAGTTTCATTCAGATAGCTTTAAAACTGAGGGACTAGTTTGCGTAGAAACGGACAGACGGACAGACGGACAGACGGATATGGCTAGATCGACTCGGCTGTTGATCCTGATCAAGAATATATATACTTTATAGGGTCGGAGAGGTCTCCTTCACTGCGTTGCAAACTTCTGACTGAAATTATAATACCCTGCAAGGGTATAATAACTCCATATTATTACGTTATTTTCAAAAGGAGGGAGATGTAGTAATTGTTACAACGTAAACGTATCTCAAATTTCCCGGTCATAAAATTTAAGCCGGAATATGAAAGAGTTAACGCATGCACAATTGTAACACGAGCTGACCCTCTCGCGTCCGTCTAGGAACGCATAGCCTATATACATAAGCCGTCGCTCTGCCGCCGTCTGCGAGCAGCGCAGCGATGGGACCTAGCCTTACTTATAACTAAAAGAATAATGTAAAGTTAATTACGACAAAACCGTCGAAGCGGCACCCACGCTGCTACGACAAATATTGACACCAAATAAATTCAACTAAAACTAAAACAATATATGTTTTGAATTACTTCATACTTCACAACATTTTGTAAAAATGGTAATAATTATTAGTCGCTTTAATGCAATAATAACGCGTTTTTACACACATAGATACATGTGTTTGTATTGAGGCTTAGATGCCTGGCAAATAGTGCATGAACTATTGCCTACAGTTGTCGCAACTAGCACTTGGAACTAGTTGGACGATTTGAAGTGTGTTTGGGTGTGTTTGATTGGTTTGATGGATTGGTTTGATTGGGGCATGGAAGACACGGCTAAGGTGTCGGGCACATATGCATGAATAAAAGCTCTGTTGTGAGTTAGAACTCTTACTGACTTTATTAATGAAACTTAACAGTATATATAGGTACAAAAATGCTTATGGTAACAAATATCGTATAACAAAATAATGTGGGTTACTGTGAATGTGGGTTACTGTGTATGTGGGTTATTGTCAGATATATGACCTGACACTTATTGCTCTAATTTACTTTCCTCATGTCCGCCAGTTATGCATATTCGCTTGACCTGGTAAATGATACTTTATTAACGACAAATGCATGTGGCTGCGACTGAAGAATTATTATGACGAATTCTAAATTATATTGCTTATGAGTAATGCTGCCGTGACTGAACATTCTCCCGGCCGTTGAACAGGTGTTCAACCTTCAGAAAGGTCGAACGAAAAACTTCGTGGGGTAGGTTCCGGTGCTGGCTGTTCCGTGCTCTGCTTGGGTTCCAATGTCCGGCGTAGAAATATCCGACGTCGTGGTGTCCATTTGCCGACCGTCCGGCTAAGAGCCCATACAATGCCTAGTAGGATTGACATCGCTAGGGCCACATAGGCAGCTACTTGATGATGTTGAGGAGCGACAAGTTGATCCTTCCAGGTAGTCTCCTTTAATTTGACCAACTGGCGTTGCAAAGCGCCCAGCTCCTCCAAACTGACTTCCTTGGTTGCCGTTCCTTGGGGTGGCTCAGATGGATCCTTACAGTCAACTTTCGAGATATTGCCAAATCGAACATATGTAGCCTTCGTTTCGCTGACCACAGTGCTGAATGTACTCACGCTAATTTTTGAATTGCGTGCAGTGCAACCTGGGGCCAATGACAATAAGCCCGTTCCGTTAAGTTGTACTGTAGAAGCGATTCCTTTGCACACCGCTTGAAGTTCTATGAGATTGCGGGTAGCAAACATCCATCTGTTTCGCTGATGCGTTGCCAGCCACAGCAGCTCGGATCTTGACTGAACGACCTCACATATAGTCTCAGTTTTGTTGTTAAATAACTGAAACTCGCACCGATTCTCCACGCTGAATGTGGCTTGGTGGTTGAAACATATGTGCTCGTCATTTGGCAGCTCCATACATTGGTTGAACTCGTCTTTAGTCAACCCCATGAACTGGTCTCTATGGGCATTGACGGCTATGATTTCGGTTCTTAGCTGGAATCGCTGCCAGCTTCCGGCTTTCCATGTTGGGATAGGCATGATGCTGAACACTTCCTGTTCTTCCTGACACCAGAGGTAACGATATCTTGAAGATGACGTGGTTGCTCGTTGTGGTGCCTTTGGCATGCATCATTTTGTATAGTTGGATTACATTATCAGACGATACTGGGAGCCGTTGATCCGGTGGGATATGTTCCCGTATCTGATCTAGTTGAACCCTGAGTTGCTTGGGGGATACTAGCATCGGACTGATCGTTCGATGGCGCACGTCAGTTAGCACGTTAGCTATTTCACTCTGCATCCGCTGCATTCCCGTAGCCACCAGAGTTAGCTGAGCTGTCAAAACCATAAACGCTTGCTGCAAGTGGTCGCCTTGGTACTTGCCTCTTTCTTGATTGATTGCACCTATCTGGTACTCTAGCGTTTTGATTCGCTCGTTGGTGGCTGAGCTGCTCTTTCTGACTATGTTTATCGTAGAGTCCAGAATTGATGTTTGATTTTTCAAGAGCATCATCAATACGTCCTCGTTAGACTTGACGTTGTTTATCGTTTCAGACATGTCGTCGGCGTACTTTGAGTCCAGAACGCCAAATAATGAATTCGCCACATTTCCGACTATATCAAGTGGTGCTCTTCGTTGTCGGGAATGATTAATCAACTCATTTCCTGCTTGTAGCTCGTCATATACATGTTGAAAATGATCATATATAGACTTGCAGGCATTGACATTTCGTAACTCTGAACATTTGTGTTTTAGTTCAGATATCCCAGCAGCCAATATCCGCATGTCGCTCCAGTATGGCTTCAAGTCATAATATGCAATTATGTTCCATTCCGAAATTGCCATTCTGGACGTGCCGAGCCGTTCGTAGAATATTCCCGTAGAATATGCAAAAGGAGTTATGTTTACTGATTGTCCCTTGATACATATTCGATACATAAAATTGTTAAATAATAATAGATATGTAGCCAAATAAGTTTAGCAGCAAACTTGCATACAACCAAATAAACAAACAAAACAAAAAAAAAAAAAAAACTGATTGTCCCATTGCTAACGGTAGTATGAGTAGCATGGCCAGCAACGTTGGCAAGATCGGAAATGATATCTTTTTTTTCTGCGTGGGGGTCTCTTCTGCTCGTGCTGTATCCTCACCAGAGCTGTGTGGTCGTTTTGTGGCTACTTCTTCCTTTAACAAAGGTGCCAACCGAGTAACTGGTCGCTTGAATGTGCCTGATGCCGTCTTGACATCTACTACACGGACCTGATTGTCTTTGCCCGGATACGTTTTTACTATCCGCCCCATAGGCCAGCTCATTACCGGTACATTGTCTTCTTTTACTGGGACTAGTAGTCCTTCTTTGACATTCTGGGCCATGGTCTTCCATTTAGTCCGCATTTGCAGCTCTTGAAGATATTCCATGGACCACTGGTTCCAGAACGATTGCTTGAGTCTGGATACTAGCTCCCATCTTTTTACCAGAGTTTTTCCGGGTAGGGCAAGATTTGCATCAGGAGGCGCTACTAGAGGTTCACCAATTAAAAAGTGACCTGGAGTGAGCGCTGATGTATCCGTGGGATCAGATGACATTGGAGTGAGGGGCCTTGAATTGAGTATCGCCTCGACTTCAATGATTACTGTGTTGAGTTCTTCAAACGTTAGAGACGATGTGGCTGTAACTGATACCAGTAGCCTTTTCGCTGACTTTACTGCAGCTTCCCATAGGCCGCCAAATGATGGCGCTCGAGGCGGAATGAACTTGAACTCCACCTGCTGCTTGCTGCATTGGTTTACAATCCTTGTCTGAGCCTGTTCTGTGAAGATTGTTTCTTCTAGCGCCTTTAACTGATTATTGGCACCTACAAAGTTTGTGGCGTTGTCACAATGAATTGTCTGACACTTTCCACGTCGACCCAAGAATCGCCGAAGAGCGGCTAGGAAAGCGTCTGTTGTCAGGTCGCTTACCAATTCAAGATGTACTGCTTTAGTGGCAAAACAGCAGAATACTGCAATGTACGCCTTATCTGATCTTTTTCCACGGATTTTATGGTGAATCCAAAAGGGACCGCAGTAGTCAACTCCCGAGTTGGAGAATGGACGAGCCTGTGTTACTCGATCCGCAGGTAAATTACCCATGATTTGCTGCATCAATTTGGGTCGTGCCCTTGTGCATCTGACACAACTGTGTATGATGCTCCTGGCCATTGTTTTGTCATTCAGAATCCAGTATTGTTGTCTGGCTATTGCTCTCAATGATTGCGCTCCGCAATGCATGTTCTCTTCATGCATCTCTCGTAGCAGCATCTTTACAATTTTATCATTGTATGGAAGCAAGATCTGATACTTTGCGGCATATGGTAGGTTAGATTCTTCCAATCTGCCTCCGACTCTGATGAGTCCGTCATGTCCTATTATTGGAGACAGCGACACAATTGAACTTCTTTTGTCCACTGTCCTGTGTATGCGCAGTTGTTTATGCTCAGCACTAAATTCAATTTTTTGAATAGTGCTTAAAATCAGTTTCCTAGCATAAGTTAGCTCACCTACACTTAGAGTAGTTGTAGGAGATCGGTTCTGCTTGTGACAGAAGCGCAGCATGTAAGCTACAATCCGTTGCAGCTTGTGAAAGGAGTTGCCGTGATTGCAACTGTATAGTTCGATCCCCAGTTGATCTTGGCATGTTGGCAAACTCACTTGCTTCACTCGTCGTTCTAGATCGCTGGGAGTGATGCTTGGTACCTTGGACCATTTGTCTCGGGAACCGTGTAGGAATAGCGGTCCGTACAGCCAGAGGCTGTGTCCCGCTAATTTGCTTGCCGCAATCCCTCTTGATAACACATCAGCTGGGTTATTTGCGGATGACACATGGCGCCACTGAGATTGATCAAAAACCACCCGCAGTTTTGTGGTACTGCTTTCGGGTTTCAATACACAGTGATGCGGAATGAAGTAGTGATCTGCAGGTACGTGTGTGGGTGGTACCAGCTTCATGTGTCCAAGACGTTCATATTCCTCCATGAAGTCTACATATCCTTTCCAGACTTCTGGTGGCGTTCGTCGCTCTAATGCCAAAAATCTGTTGGTTGCTGTTTTTTGAGATGCCCCCAGGGCTGAAGTTCCTTCAGAAAATGGAAGTTTCACAATGAATTTTCCATCTATTGCTACCTGTAGGTTCGCTACGAAATGAGATTCGCAATGAGCTTCTATTGGAGATCGAGCCTTTTCTTTGGTGTCTAGGTTTTCTAGTGTCCAGAATCGCTCTAGAAGCGTATCCACCTCCTCTTCTGTGGTTGCCGCTGCACAAAATGCCGCTGAGTCGTGCTCAGCAGGAATTTTTCCGGCTACAATCCATCCAAGCTTTGTATTTTGAAGAATTGGGCCATCTGGCGTCATCAGCATCTGATTTGGTAGGAGCAAAGAATAATAATGTTCTGCGCCAATAAGCATGTCAATTTTTCCTGGTTTGTCAAAGTTTGGATCAGCCAGAGTGACGTTGTTTGGGACTTGTAATTGTGAGGCACTTAATTCATGAGCTGGTTGATCAGCTATGATATGCGGCAGCACAAAGGCTTCTACTTGCTGAGCAAAATCATTATGCATCGACTTCATGAGAACGTTTGCTCTAGCTCGACTGGTTTTTGGGTTGCCTCCAATGCCCTCGATGCGCAATGATGCACCGTGGAGCTTTAATGAAAGCTTGGAGGCCATTCGCTCAGAGATCAGATTAATTTGTGATCCTGAGTCTAGCAAGGCTCGAAATGTGGCCATCTGGCCATTGCTTGCTTTGACCAATACCTTGACTGTGGCCAGCAGATTGTAACTTTTGTTACTTGCTGCACCTACAGAAGGTGATTTTGGCTCTGTTGCCGCACCTGACGTGGTCTCTAGGTGCAGCAATGTATGGTGTTTTTTGTCACATTTAAAACACGTACGGCCTCGGCAATCTTTCGCCTTGTGGTCACTGCTGAAACAGTTAACACACAATTTTTGTTTTTGAACCCAATTGACTCGATCGGGTATGGTTTTGCTGCGGAAAACATCGCATTTGTATAGCCAATGAGTCCGTTTGCAGAAAGGACAATTTGGTTGCCTTCCAGCGCTGGCAGAAGTGCATGATGGGCTCTTCTGCTCCTTTCTCAATTGTTGATTGCGTTTTCCTGTTCCCAGCACTCGGCTTCGCTGGTCCAGGAAGCTTAGCATTGTATCAAGACCTTGGAGTTCTCGTGATCCGTCTAACGATTGTTCGTAGAGGGCTCGATTTGCAAGATCCAGTTTTTGCTTGATGATGGCAATTATGATTGTATCCCAGCTGGATATATCAATGCCTAGTCCCTTTAATGATGCTAGAGACTCGATTGTTGTGATATACAACTCTTTTAATGACTTTGGATCGTCACTGTTTGTATGGTGCTGCAGGAGACGATTGAGAATCGTATCTGCTACATGGCGGGGATTGTTGTACGCGTCAACCAATATTTCCCATGCGCTCATGTAATTTTCTTTTTTAAGATCAATATGTCTTATTAATCTCTCTGCCTCTCCAGTTACGGTGGTTTTGAGGTACCACATCTTCCTGACTGTGGGCATATTGGTATCGTGAACCATGCATTTGAACAAGTCGAAGAACTGAGTCCATTTGAGTAGATCCCCATCGAACTTTGGGATGCTGACTCTGGGCAGATGTACATCTTCATTGTTTATGCACTTGTTTGCGCCCCCAAGACTCTTTGAACTTCTCCTTCTAGTCGGAGGAACGACTGCATGTCGTATCCTTCTTCGACTGGGTCTTCGTATTCTTCGTGAACAGCAAAGTGGACATTCTGATATTGGGACCATAATGAGGTTATCGAATCCCTGGTTATGGCCCTTCCGGTTTCGGAAAACTTATTCAGGGCACGTTTGATTGATTCAGCAATCGCCCTTTGTCGCCGACAAGCTAATATCAGCTTGCTTGCTGGTTGCGTAAAGCTTGCAACGTCTGCATTTTTCGAAGCATTGATCGAGGTTGAATTTCCGGGGGCATTGCTCGAGGTTTGAGCCATTGCATCGGTTATTATCGTTCTATATTTGTCGTATGACTCACGACAGTCTACGTAGAACTTTAAATATTCTGCGGTTCTATATTCCGCTGGAATATTTTTGTCATTATCCGCAAATCGATTCCATGCTTCATCGATTGCGGCCAACTTTGTTTTATAATACGTTGGATTTCGCTTTCTTTCCGCAGAGTCCTTTTTAAAATTGCGGATCAGCTTCGATATTTCTTGACTGATTTCTTCCTGCAAGTCTAACGCCTCTGTGACTGCTTGCTCCTCCTTTCTAGACATATTGAAAATTGTTTTGTTCCTGACCGTTGGGAGTGTTTTATTTGCTTTGACAGCTGGATACGCTCCTATTCGCAACCGTGATGTGGTCGAAGGAAAACAACAACTGTTCAAATAGACTTGGGGGATTTTAGAATTTTGAGTTTCTAAAAAACGGAATTTAGTCAAAATCGGAAAAATCCCAAGAGTAACGGATTTTTCCTTTTGTTTGTTGATATAAGTCGGAAAATCCCAAGAGTTACGGATATTTCCTTTTGTTTGTTGATATAAGTCGGAAAATCCCAAGAGTTACGGATATTTCCTTTTGTTTGTTGATGTAAATCGGAAAATCCCAAGAGTTACGGATATTTCCTTTTGACTCAACGTCGGTTGACGTGTTCGTCGGGGTCACCAAAATGTTTGTATTGAGGCTTAGATGCCTGGCAAATAGTGCATGAACTATTGCCTACAGTTGTCGCAACTAGCACTTGGAACTAGTTGGACGATTTGAAGTGTGTTTGGGTGTGTTTGATTGGTTTGATGGATTGGTTTGATTGGGGCATGGAAGACACGGCTAAGGTGTCGGGCACATATGCATGAATAAAAGCTCTGTTGTGAGTTAGAACTCTTACTGACTTTATTAATGAAACTTTACAGTATATATAGGTACAAAAATGCTTATGGTAACAAATATCGTATAACAAAATAATGTGGGTTACTGTGAATGTGGGTTATTGTCAGATATATGACCTGACACTTATTGCTACTGTGTATGTAGGTTATTGCCAGCTATATGACCTGACACTTATTGCTCTAATTTACTTTCCTCATGTCCGCCAGTTATGCATATTCGCTTGACCTGGTAAATGATACTTTATTAACGACAAATGCATGTGGCTGCGACTGAAGAATTATTATGACGAATTCTAAATTATATTGCTTATGAGTAATGCTGCCGTGACTGAACAACATGTGTATGTATTTTTGTATGCATGTGATTATATTACACTTGCATTTGCATTTGTCCGTTATGGTCAAAAATATATTAACTATTTACTATGGGTAGCGGGTAACTTATAGCTTTCTTACATATTTTATTTAACGTTGCGAAAATCATAACTTTTGAACCAAATAAGGATTATCTTAATTGGTTATTAAAACGACATTTGACAGTGAACTGCTGTAAATTTTTATATATAAAGTGAACAATTTGCCATGCCTACCCATTCTCCCATTTATATGGTATCAAAGTGAAAAAATCGAATTTTTTAATTGAATTGTTAAAAAAAAATATTTTGAAAAATGTAAAAAGTATTAATTAATTTTAATTTTTTTTATTTTTTGATCATTTTCAAAATTTTGTCTAACAATAAACCTATATTGACGGAATTTCTAATAGCCTAAGCATTTCTGGACCATAAAAATTTGATTCCTCATCCTTCCGCGTCTTAAAATCAGTCGAAGCGTTTTTTACCCATATTTCGTGTTTGTAACCCTGAGTTGTTTCACTAGATTTTCCGGTGGAGTCGCAGCTCAACGTTTCTAAACGGTTCAACGTATCAACCAAGATACGCGGAACTAACCTATATAGTGTAGTTGAGTGCTCTGTACTGCTTTAAATGTTCTAAAAAGGTGTTAAAAATGGATACCTGGTAGGGAACGATTTACCTCTACAAGCCGAACCACACTTTTTTTTTTGATAAATTTTCAGCTTATAAATGTATCTATAATTTAAAACCAATCATTCCGATTGCCTGTATAGTTTTTGTGTAATATTACCTGAAAGTCAACCAATTGCACTTTTTGTTTTGTGTTGCAAAAACAGAAATATTATTTACCTTTGAATGCTCAATACTTCTACAAAAATGGCAGTGTTTGGCAGTGAAATTCTCTGTCGATTACGTATAGTTAAAATCGTTTATGCGACTATGACTTTTCTGATTTTCGCAACGCTATTTGTTCGAGAGGCTCCTGGCTTGACTGACTAGGGTCAATTGTTTATGGTAATCCGATAGGATTGGGAACCCGATCGAACTAAGGGTTTGGAAAGTGGCCTGAGCCTATTTCGGAAATTTGTTTGCATTATAGCCAGAACACTTTGATTGCGAAAGTAATGTAGTCGCCAGGCCTCCTTATATTTATGCGTACTACTCTCCGTCTATCTGCAGCTATCAGCTGCTTTACATTAATATACATTAAACGTTTTGTGTTTTATGCTGCTTTGCAGTAGCATTATCTAAGATAGCTTACTGGATGACAATTACATCTAAAAATTTTTTTCTTTTAACAGTATAACGATAATATCAAGAGCATATAGCATCCCCAGCTTATAAATAAATTATGTAAAATCTTACCTTTTTCTATGCTAACCGTTTCAATTGGATATCCAGCAACCGGACACCTTAATTTAAACTCTTGTCCAGCAATAGCCGTTTGTGTAACCATTGGCCGAATGGTCGGCATACCTAAACAATATAAAATAAGTAATGTGTTTAAAATACTTATTTTGTAAAATATATAATGATTTAAGAAGACCTTAGAACTAACGCTTACTTTCTACTGCATACTTTCGACTTTAAACTGTATTATAAAAAAAAATACATTCCATAATAAATCATAAACCGAATGTGATCAAATTATATATTTGTCGGTGCGTATTACATTATTGCACAGGTCTATAGTATTCTAGCCTCACGGAAATAGGGCGGGCGTTCTGCGAGATTTTTTTACGGCGTTATGTAAATTTTAACTTGCGTAAATTGTAACATTGAAGGTTCTTTTTGCACATTGTTTCATATCGTATCAGATGATTCTATTGTGAATGGCCTAATAACCAAGAGAGAAAGTAGTTCTCAGTAAGATTTTCTATATACCTAATGAAATAACACTTGTAAAGCCGAACTTCGTAAATTTCTGCAAGATGTCTGAGGCACCATTCTTCTCACATCATTTTGATACCGAACTGGTCGATAATTTAATTAAATTGCACTGAAATGGCTTAGAAGTTAATTCAGTCAAATTTATTATTCGGTTATCTGAAGCAGAATATTTTTTAATGACACTATCCCTAACTCAACGATTCGGCTGTGATCGGAGTGGTTCTTATTCCTACGTGGTGTGTTGTATGGATTACATCTCTTGTGTGTCCTACTATGGATTTATGTTTTGAAGGCTAGTGTTGGCATCTTATTTTCAAAAATGTGTTCCTTAATTTTCTTAGATCGTGGAACTGATGTATTCACTAACTTTGAGTTGTTAACTGCAGTGACGATTAAAAAAAAAATAGAGAGAATGTTACCACTTACTTATATGAAAGCTTGTACTTGGAAACATTGGTTGTCTTACAATTAGTTTTCAACACAACAGTTTCGCAATATTTGCCCAGACGAGCAAATTCTTCCAATGCAATTGTGCAATCATGCATTTAAATACAATAGAATATAGGGAAGGAACGCGTATGACGTATGTGAATGTTATATTCAGAAATCATCACGTTGTAGTGTATGCAGTTGTTTATAGTCACTCTACCATAAACATAAACTAAACATTGTGAATGCAATAAATACAGAAACACAGTTCAATTGTAATATGATCAGCCCCTTCAAGCCATAAGGCTTAAACGGTTGGTCAGCATTCTTATGCTGCCCAGCTACAGACACATATGAACGTATGAACGACGCACAGTGGCGCTTTCCTGGCATTTGACGTTGCAAAAATCATAACTTTTGAACCAAATAAGATAATCGAATAATTTAAACGGCATTTGACAGTGAATTGATGTAAAATTTGTATATCTAGTGGACAATGTGCCGCGCCCACCCATTAGCCCATTTATTGGGCGTCAAAGTAAAAAAATCGAATTTTCTCATAGAAAACGTTTTTTAAACAAAAAAAATTGTTGAATTTTTTAGCTTTATTTTTATCGATTTGCTCAAATAAAAATATTTTAAAAATATTTTTCAGAACAATTTTTTTTAAATTTCGATTTTTTTATATTTTGATCATTTTTCTAACATTTTGACTAACAATTAACCTATATTGAGGGAATTTCTAATAGCTGGAGCATTTCTGGACTATAAACATTTGATTCCTCATCCTTTCGCGTCTTAATATTATTTAAAACAAAAAAATCACGATTTTAACACTGCAAATGCCCTTGCGCGCTGCCGGTACCCCTGAAGCGTTTTCATCCATATTTCGTGTTTTTTTACCCTGAGTTTCACTAAAACGCTGCCAAAGGTGGAGTCGCAGCTAGACGCAGACTATCTAAACGGATCCTGGTTCAGGAAAGATACACGGAACTGACCTATATAGTGTAGTTCAGTGCTTCGTAGTGCCAAAAAAGTTCTAGACTGCTTTAGGCAGAAAAAGTTGTTAAAAATGGACACCTGGCAGGTAACGTTTTACCTGTACAAGCCAAACCCAAACTGCCGTTTTTTTGCTTTAGTTTACAGTTTATGAATGTATCTATAATTTAAAACCAAAATCAGTCCGATTGGTTGTCTAGTTTTTGTGTAATATTACCTGAAAATTAACCAAATTCTCTTTTTTTTTGAGTGTCGCAAAAACGGAAATATTTTTCAACTTTGCTCATAACTTCTACAAAAATGGTCCGATTTTTGTTTTCTCAACGGATTTGGAATCGTCGTGAAATTCTCTGTCGATCTTCTTATAGTTCTTATAGTTTAAATTTTGCGACTATGAATTTTTGATTTATGCAACGCCAAATGCGCCAATGGTGCCACTGTGCGACGTAACCATGTGCATGCATAACACCCCTTCACTTATATATTAGCAAACGTATTGTAACGAATTTCGGCCGCGGTCGAGATAGCTAAAACTAGGCCGAGATCGCTACGGAAAGCCGAGCGGAGCCTTGTTTTTATGTAGTAGGTGTGACTGCCAGGAATTCGGCCGTGCCAGTTAAAGGAGAGCAACGCGTATTTTCAGGGTTATTTCTTGGGCTTTATTTTTCTTATTCCAATAGGCGTGTTTTTGTCGGAAGCGATCGTTAAGAAGAAGAAGAATGAAAAACAATGAGACCGGACATCCCGGCTGTCAAATCCTCATAATTGCGCAGCTTAGTTCCTTTTTTAAATCTTAGTTGGCGCACTAACTATCGCTCAGCTGCCCGCGTTGCGGCGCGTCGAAAGCCCTTTGAATTTGGCGGCTTTCGTTACATTGCTCCCTTCTCTGACTTGAGCCTCCTGGCCGAGTATTTATGGATAAGGGTTTCGGTATGGGGCCAGGCGGTTGACGTGCACGGTCCTAGTGGCGCGTTTTCCGGGCAACCTTATCTCGTACACCAAGTCAGAGTGACGGCGGATGACGGTTGCAGGTCCAGTCCAATCATCCTCAGCTTCAAGCCTACGCTCCACAATCTGCCGAAGAGTTGCTGGAGGTGTTCCAGATGGTCCTCGGCGGTACGCGAGTGCACAATGATGTCATCCAGATAAACCAGTGTGGATTCCCAGGTAGGGCCAGCGAATAAGCCATCTATCAACCGCTCGAAGATAGCTAGCGCGTTGGTCAGGCCAATCGGCATTACATTAAATTCAAATAGACCAGCATCACATGTAAATGCGTTCTTGGGTCGGGAGTTCTCGTCCATCTCCACCTACCAGTAGCCGCTCTGTAGATCCATCGTAGAAAACTAGCAGGCACCGTGCATAGTGGTTAAGATGTCATCCATCCTCGGTAGTGGATACGACTCCTTGACGGTGATATCATTTAGGTGTCGGTAATCCACACAGAACCGTGCGGAACCGTCCTTTTTCTTGACTAGGACAACCAGGGAGGCCTACGGGCTGGTGGATGGGCGAATTATGCCTCTAAGCTGCATGTCAGCGATGAGCTGTTCCACCTCGCCCTTTTTGGCCAACGCTAGGCGACGCACCGGCTGTTTAATAGGCCGGAATTGACCCGTGTCGAAACCGTGCTTGGTTAGGGTGGTGCGCCCAGAGTCGTCGTCGCTTTGCGCGAAAACTCGATGAAAGCTATCCACCAGTGCTGTCTACTTGCTGTGAAGGTGGGCCGGTACTTCCTCGTCTACGTCCTGATCTGGCGCAGTGTCAAACAGTTCCACTGGCTCCACTTGCCCCAGTATCGTTTGCGTGGGTAACGTGTATTCCCGGGTGCTGAGATTCACTAGGTGCAGGGTGCTAGTGTCGCTTGAGGTGTCCACCAAGGTGCTGCCTAGTAGAACGTTGGGCGGCAGTTGGGAACGCGTTCCTCGTTCAAGCATCGCCGTGGGCAGTGGCTCTTCCGACGTGCACCGAACTTTTAAGTGGCTGTTGATTAATGTCAGGATACCCGGGAGTCCAGTCAAATAGAGCAGGTAGCGAGGCCGACTTTCTGGGACATATAGCTTCAAATATCCCCACGGGAATTGCAGTTGAAGATTCTTCAAATCCACGGTAGCTTCATAACGTAGCAAAAAGTCCATGCTCAGCAGGCTGGAAGTGCTTCACCAGCAAGAATTCGTGCGTCACCGACCTTCCAGCAATTTCAAGTCTGGTTAACTCGAGCGGTGGCTACGAATTCTTCGGCTGATGGACCCTGAAGTGTCAATCGGCAGGGAGCAGTTGGCAGTCGTTGTTTTAGATCCCTATCATTCAGTAGGGAGATGCAGCCCCGGTGTCGATTATCAGGCGCAAAGGCTGCTTCTGAAAAGAGAGTAAGCTGTGTAAATGTGGGCCGCCCCCGGCACTGCACGTATACGTAGCTTGGGCGGGCGAAGACTGTTCTCGATGTTCCGCTCGAGCGTTTCCAGTTTCGAGTTTTTTCCTCGCAGTTAATGGGAATTGTGGCGCATCTCCGGATGGGTATTCGGCAATCAATCGGCTCTGGATGGAGTCCACGATGTGCAGGTCCGCCTTCTCTCCATCTGCGGGCGGCGGCTGTACTGTCCCGTGGGGCTCAGCGGCGGCGGTAGTTTGGATCGAAGCATTCCCGAAGGGCGGCTGTCCGGAAGCGATCTCGCCGGGCGTTGGCTTCTGGAGAAGCTGTGAACAGGCGGCATGCGCCCTAAAGAGGGGCCCATCTTGACGGCTTCCTGGTCGGGGGTTCTCGACAGGTCTCTCGGCCGGCGAACTGTGGCGGCGTCCAGGATAGCGGCGTCTCGGATAGCGGCAACGTTTTTGTCCTGAGAGGCGGCTCAGAGAGCGAGGGCTCAGGACGGCTTCGAATCCGCTGGGAGGAAGACTTTGTCGGGCGTCCGGTTGCTCGTTGTGCGGCGGCGACGCGTCGAGATTCGGCGAGGCGCTCGGTGTTGCGGCGATACTGATGTCAGCCATGTCCAGGGCGTCAGTCAGCGATCATGGGTTGCTGCTGATGATGGGAACCTGGTATCCGGACTCTCCCGTCGATGAAGCGCTGCTATATGATGCTGTTGTAGGTCGCAGGTGGCAACTCGCCCAACAAGCTTCTGCCCAGGCGCTCAAGCTCCAGAGCAAAGTCCTCGAACGACTCTCGGGGCTCTTGCACGCGATTATGGAAAGCGTGATAGCCGGCATGCTTGCTGATCGCGAAATACTCGCGCATGGGAGTTGATAGGGCATCCCAAGAGTGGAGTGTAGCTTCCGGGAGGGTGGCGTGAAAACTCTGGGCGCGCCCCCGCAGGCTCGTTTACAACTTCCGGCACTTCTTTCTTTCTGACCAGTGGTACTCCTCGGCCATGTCGTTCAGGAGGCGCTGAAATTCTGGCCAGGGACGGGTGCCGTCATAGGTGGGCGGTAGCTCCGCGTCCGACATCTCTAGAATACCCCAATGTGAGGTTACGTCGCCTGCTGGCAACGGCGCCGAATTTGGTGGTGCTCCAGGCCCGATGTCCATTCTCCGGGAATACACCTGCTGCGGCTGTCCCGAGAAGACGTGGGATGCCTCGGCGATGCGCGGGGTGCTAGCGGAGTTCCTATCGCTCCCTGCTTGCGTCACGCCCTCGCGATATCGGGCCGTCTGGTCTCTGTGATTCCCCGCGCGGTCGCTGAGCACCGTCCTCTCGAAGCTCGACCACATTTGCTCCAATTTCTGCTCCAGTTTCCAGAACAAGCGGTCGATGGCTCGATCTACGGCGTCCAGCGTGGCGGCTCCATCCTTCGGTTCTCCTTGGCGAAGGCTTGACGGCGGTGGCGAGCAGAATTCTTAAGCATTTTTCGTAGGTCAGGGTCTCCCCACACCTGACACCAATGTAACGAATATCGGCGGTCGAGATAGCTAATACTCGGCCGAGGTCGCTACGGAAAGCCGAGCGGAACCTTGATTTTATTTAGTAGGTGTGGCTGCCAGGAATTTGGCCGTGCGAATTTAAGGAGAGCAAACGCGTATTTTCGGGGTTATTTCTTGGGCTTTTTTTTCGTATTCCAATAGGCGTGTTTTTATCGGAAGCAATCGTTAAGAAGAAGAAGGTTAAAACACAAAGAGACCGGACATCCCGGCTGTCAAATCCTCACCCCTAACTATCGTTCAAATATATAAGTTAACTCCAAACGACTAATTTAGGGATATGAATACACCATAAATTTGTAATCATAATTTAGTTCGATTATTTGTTCACTAAAACCGGACATAGTGTCCAAAGAAAAAAAATTTTTTTAATATAAAATTCACCTCGAGTGTTTAACTGGCGCCAAACGTTAAACAGTCCTGTCCGCGGAAATATCCTTGGTATCGAATCAAAGAAAAATTCGCAAGTACACCCCATAGGCTGCTCGGTGTCCTCTGATCCCAATAAATAAGTCACGAATCTCCAAAAACCATCTGCAAATACACCCCATAGGCTGCACTGGTAACACCGTGAGAGCGCTCCAAAGGAAAGATAGCGCTGCTGAACAACACGGCAAAGAAGAGAACTCACTTACATCGGACTGGAGGCGATCGCCCCAGACAACTGAACGGAAGTGTCAGGAGAAAGGTACCCTAGTAGCAAAAGAGAAAAAAGGAAGACTACTAACTGACCGGGTCCTATCACTTAGATAACTCGAAATCCATTTAAGAAGATCACTAGGAAACCCCATTGAATCGAGTTTCCTAACCAGAAGAGAATGATTAACCGAGTCGAAAGCTTTACTAAGGTCCGTGTAAATAACATCGGTTTGAAAGTTTTGTTGGAAGCCCCTAATATGTGCTCGTCATTTGGCAGCTTCATACATTGGTTGAACTCGTCTTTAGTCAACCCCATGAACTGGTCTCTATGGGCATTGACGGCTATGATTTCGGTTCTTAGCCGAAATCGCTGCCAGCTTCCGGCTTTCCATGTTGGGATAGGCATGATGCTGAACACTTCCTGTTCTGTTACAGACACCAGAGGTAACGATATCTTGAAGTTGACGTGGTTGCTCGTTGTGGTGCCTTTGGCATGCATCATTTTGTATAGTTTGATGACATTATCAGACGATACTGGAAGCCGTTGATTCGGTGGGATATGTTACCGCATCTGATCTAGTTGCTCCCTGAGTTGCTTGGGGGATACTAGCATCGGACTGATCGTTTGATGGCGAACGTCAGTTAGCACGTTAGCTATTTCACTCTGCATCCGCTGCATTCCCGTTGCCACCAGAGTTAGCTGAGCTGTCAAAACCATAAACGCTTGCTGCAAGTGGTCGCCTTGGTACTTGCCTCTTACTTGATTGATTGCACCTATCTGGTACTCTAGCGTCTTGATTCGATCGTTGGTGGCTGAGCTGCTCTTTCTGACTATGTATATCGTAGAGTCCAGAATTGATGTTTGATTTTTCAAGAGTGTGACACTTTCCACGTCGACTAAAGAACCGCCGAAGAGTGGCTAGGAAAACGTCTGTTGTCAGGTCGCTTACCAATTCAAGATGTACTGCTTTAGTGGCAAAACAGCAGAATACTGCAATGTACGCCTTATCTGGTCTTTTTCCACGGATTTCATGGTGAATTCAAAAGGGACCGCAGTAGTCGACTCCAGAGTTGGAGAATGGCCGAGCCTGTGTTACTCGATCCGCAGGCAAATTACCCATGATTTGTTGCATCAATTTGGGTTTTGCCCTTGTGCATCTGACACAACTGTGTATGATGCTTCTGGCCAATGGCCGTTTTGTCATTCAGAATTCAGTATTGTTGTCTGGCTATTCCTCTCAATGATTGCGCTCCGCAATGCATGTTCTCTTCAGGCATCTCTCGTAGCAGCATCTGTTCAATTTGATCATTGTATGGATCGATTCCCAGTTGATCTTGGCATATTGGCAAGCTCACTTGCTTCACTCGTCGTTCTAGATCGCTGGGAGTGATGCTGGGTACCTCGGACCATTTGTCTCGGGAACCGAGACAGCCAGAGGTTGTGTCCCGCTAATTTGCTTGCCGCAATCCCTCTTGATAGCACATCAGCTGGGGTATTCGCGGATGACACATGGCGCCACTGAGATTGATGCGACACCGCATGGATTTTAGCTATCCGATTTGCCACAAACGTATGGTATGATGATGCGAACGCATTTATCCAGGACAGGACTACAGTAGAATCAGTCCATAAGTACCCAGATGCCTTGTCCTCAGACATGCGTAAATCCTTTCTGACTCTATGGGTCAACTCAGCTCCTAAAACTGCAGCACATAATTCTAACCGCGGTAAAGTCACCTCAGCTGACGGCGCAACTCTTGACTTTGAGCACAGCAAACGGACGGATACTTGATTATTTTTGTATGTGGCTCGCACATACACTGCTGCTCCATATGCTCGTTCTGAAGCATCGACAAATGTGTGCAATTCTTGTGTGACGGGCACCTGTCCTTCGAAGATGTGTCTTGGAATTTGCATGTTGTTTAGCGCTTGTAAGTCAGCTCGGTAATTTTCCAATCCACCTGAAGGTGCTGAGGAATCTCGTCGTCCCAGCCCATCTTTAATTCCCACAGTATCTGCATAAACATCTTTGCCTTGACCACCACGGGAGCAAATAATCCTAGTGGATCGAATATTTGCGATGATTCCGAACTGACCACTCGTTTGGTGATGGTTGATGCTTCGCTTTTTTGAGATCGTCCACATAAGTGATCCTTTTGTGGCATCCAAAGCAAACCCAAAGTCTTAACACTGTATTGTTGGAGTGTTTCGTCTGACTTGACGTTAGAGACGATATCCTCTTCAGGAATTTGGCTTAATGCCTCTGAGTTATTGGAACACCATTTTCGGAGCTTGAATCCGGAAGGCAGCAGTATTTTGTTCAATTCTTGTTGAATTTGTACGGCTGGGATACTGCTCCTGTGAGACAGTCATCCACGTAAAAGTCATGTTTTAGTACTGATGATCCAAGCGGTAGATGATTCTTGGCCTTCTCGGACAGATAATCCAAGCATTTAGTAGCCAAGAATGGCGCTGATGTTGTACCATATGTGACCGTTTTAAGTCTATAAAACTTTAGATCGTCTGATGGTTTCTTACGTCATACGATTAATTGATGGAACTGGTTGTCTGGGTGCATCCACACCTGCCGATACATTTTTTCTATGTGTGCAGTAAACACATATCTGTGAGTGCGGAATCGTAGTAAAATTGCAAACAATTCGCTCTGCACAGTGGGTCCAGCGTTCAATATATCATTCAATGATTTACTGCTTGTCGTTTTACAGGATGCATACCCGCAGTTTTGTGGTTCTGCTTTCGGGTTTCAATACACAGTGATGCGGAATGAAGTTGTGATCTGAGGGTACGTGTGTGGATGGTACCAGCTTCATGTGTCCAAGACGTTCATATTCCTTCATGAAGTCTACATATCCTTTCCAGACTTCTGGTGGCGTTCGTCGCTCTAATGCCAAAAATCTGTTGGTTGCTGTTTTCTGAGATGCCCCCAGGGCTGAAGTTCCTTCAGAAAATGGAAGTTTCACAATGAATTTTCCATCTATTGCAACCTGTAGATTCGCTACGAAATGAGATTCGCAATGAGCTTCTATTGGAGATCGAGCCTTTTCTTTGGTGTCTAGATTTTCTAGTGTCCAAAATCGCTCTAGTAGCGTATCCACATTCTTTTCTGTGGTTGCCGCTGCACAAAATGCCGCTGAGTCGTGCTCAGGAGGAATTTTTCCGGCCACAATCCATCCAAGCTTTGTATTTTGAAGAATTGGGCCTTCTGGCTTCATCAGCATCTGATTTGGTAGAAGCAAAGAAAAATTGACATGCTTATTGGCGCAGAGCATTATGCGCCAATAAGCATGTCAATTTTTCCTGGTTTGTCAAAGTTTGGATCAGCCAGAGTGACGTTGTTTGGGAATAGTAATTGTGAGGCAATTAATTCATGAGCTGGTTGATCAGCTATGATATGCGGCAGCACAAAGGCTTCTACTTGTTGAGCAAAATCATTATGCATCGACTTCATGAGAACGTTTGCTCTAGCTCGACTAGTTTTTGGGTTGCCTCCAATGCCCTCGATGCGCAATGATGCACCGTGGAGCTTTAATGAAAGCTTGGAGGCCATTCGCTCAGAGATCAGATTAATTTGTGATCCTGAGTCTAGCAAGGCTCGAAATGTGGCCATCTGACTATTGCTTGCTTTGACCAATACCTTGACTGTGGCCAGCAGATTGTAACTTACAGAAGGTGATTTTGGCTCTGTTGCCGTACCTGACGTGGCCTCTAGGTGCAGCAATGTGTGGTGTTTTTTGTCACATTTAAAACACGTACGGCCTCGGCAATCTTTCGCCTTGTGGTCACTGCTGAAACAGTTAACACACAATTTTTGTTTTTGAACCATCGCATTTGTATAGCCAATGAGTCCGTTTGCAGAAAGGATAATTTGGTTGCCTTCCAGCGCTGGCAGAAGTGCATGATGGGCTCTTCTGCTCCTTTCTCAGTTGTTGACTGCGTTTTCCTGTTCTCAGCACTCGGCTTCGCTGGTCCAGGAAGCTTAGCATTGTATCGAGACCTTGGAGTTCTCGTGATCCGTCTAACGATTGTTCGTAGAGGGCTCGATTTGCAAGATCCAGTTTTTGCTTGATGATGGCAATTATGATTGTATCCCAGCTGGATATATCAATGCCTAGTCCCTTTAATGATGCTAGAGACTCGATTGTTGTGATATACCACTCTTTTAATGACTTTGGATCGTCACTGTTTGTATGATGCTGCAGGAGACGATTGAGAATCGTATCTGCTACATGGCGGGGATTGTTGTACGCGTCAACCAATATTTCCCATGCGCTCATGTAATTTTCTTTTTTAAGATCAATATGCCTTATTAATCTTTCTGCCTCTCCAGTTACGGTGGTTTTGAGGTACCACATCTTCCTGACTGTGGACATGTTGGTATCGTGAACCATGCATTTGAACAAGTCGAAGAGCTGAGTCCATTTGAGTAGATCCCCATCGAAGTTTGGGATGCTGACTCTGGGCAAATGTACATCTTCATTGTTTAATGCACTTCTTTGCGCCCCCAAGACTCTTTGAACTTCTCCTTCTAGTCGGAGGAACGACTGCATGTCGTTTCCTTTTTTGACTGGGTCTTCGTATTCTTCGTGAACAGCGAAGTGGACATTCTGATATTGGGACCATAATGAGGTTATCGAATCCCTTGTTATGGCCCTTCCGGTTTCGGAAAATTCATTCAGGGCACGTTTGATTGATTCAGCAATCGCCCTTTGTCGCCGACAAGCTAATATGAGCTTGCTTGCAGGTTGCGTAAAGCTTGCAACGTCTGCATTTTTCAAAGCATTGATCGAGGTTGAATTTCCGGGGGCATTGCTCGAGGTTTGAGCCATTGCATCGGTTATTATCGTTCTATATTTGTCGTATGACTCACGACAAATATCGTATGAGTCTACATAGAACTTTAAATATTCTGCGGTACTATATTCCGCTGGAATATTTTTGTCATTATCCGCAAATCGATTCCATGCTTCATCGATTGCGGCCAACTTTGATTTATGCGGATCAGCTTCGATATTTCTTAACTGACTTCTTCCTGCAAGTCTAACGCCTCTGTGACTGCTTGCTCCTCCTTTTTAGACATATTGAAAATTGTTTTTGTTCCTGACCGTTGGGAGTGTTTTATTTGCTTTGACAGCTGGATACGCTCCTATTCGGTCGAAGGAAAACAACAAATGTTCAATAGACTTGGGGGACTTTTAGAATTTTGAGTTTCTAAAAAAGGATTTTAGTCAAAGTTGTCAGAAAATCCCAAGAGTTACGGATTTTTCCTTTGTTGATAAAAATGTCGGAAAATACCAAGAGTTACGGATTTTTCCTTTTTTTGTTAAATGTCGGGGTCACCAAATGTTGGATTGAGGCTTAGATGCCTGGCAAATAGTGCATGAACTATTGCCTACAGTTGTCGCAACTAGCACTTGGAACTAGTTGGACGGTTTGAAGTGTGTTTGGGTGTGGTTGATTGGTTTGATTGATTGGTTGTATGAGGTTAGTTTGGGCATGAAGACACGGCGATGGTGTCTGGTGCATGTGGTGCATGAATAAAAGCTCTGTTGTGAGGTAGAACTCTTAAAGACTTTATTAATAAAAACTTAACAGTATATATAGGTACCAAATGCTTATGGTAACAATTATCGTATAACAAAATAATGTGGGTTACTGTGAATGTGGGTTACTGTGTATGTGGGTTATTGTCAGATATATGACCTGACACTTATTGCTCTATTTTGCTTTCCTCATGTCCGCCAGCTATGCATATTCGCTTGACCTGGTAATTGATACTTAATTAACGACAAATGCATGTGGCTGCGACTGAAGAATTATTATGTCGAATTCTAAATGATATTGCTTATGAATAATGCTGCCAAATTAATTAAAACAAAACGAAATCAAAAATCTACAAAGAACCATCAACCAAACACACATAAATAAAACATTATTACTTTAAGACTACGCATTTAACACACAAATCTACACATTTTTAAGCAAGACAAATTTGTTGCGCTTTTGTGATGTTACTCGGCGAATTTCATCATTTATTTGATGAGCTGCGATAAGATGAAAAACAATTTGTGGAGTATACCACAGTGAAAATGAGCACAATTGATTACACTCTGTTAAAAATGTAACCGCTAATTATTACAAATTGGACAAATTTTAATAAAACCCCAATAATACCTGCAGAAATGTTAATTGTAACGTTAAGGTAGAAAATTATTCAATTTTTTTCTTATTTCATTATTTTAAATTATTCTTAGAACAAAAAAGAAGAACAAAGCAAAATAGCAAGCGATTCGTCTTCAAAAACAGTACTTCTCCTTTTGAAGCAGATGGCTTGCGTTTCGTCTTTATATTCATCTTCGTCTCTGCGCAAACTATGTTTACGGGCGAGCGAATTCATATGATTTGTTCTGCACTGTCTTTCGTCTTTAGCTTCGTCTTCATTTTTATCTTCGTCTCAGCGCGGACTAGAAACAAAATAGTAGGCAACGCAGATTCTGTTTTAGAATTATAGAACACCCCACTTAACTGGACAGCAATTTCCAAGTGTCTAATAGCCCTCTACGCTGATAAACGAGACGTATAGAATATCAGATGACTTCATTCATGACAGGGTAATCAAACCACTGTAGATTTCTACCAATAGATCTATATCCACTTGTCCCTTATCCTAAATAAAATTTCATGCATGGAAATGGGCAGGGAATCAATTGATCTTAACGGCGACCTACCCAGATTGTTAGGTACAAAAGAGCCAGCAAATCTTCCATCTGCACTCCAATTATGCGAAAGATTAGAAAATCAGATATTCAGAACAAACTAGGCAAACAATAGTCAAAATAATTCAAGGAAATTTGACGGACCTACCAGAGGCCCGGCCTTACCAAAAAATTCGTATAACAACATTTTAACACAGCTTGACAAGCATTTATTCCACAATTGGCTCACAAACTTCAAATACGACGCTCTATTTTTCAAAACAGCAGACAGAACCAACAATATGCTGGCTACGCAGCGGGTTAATCAGCTACAAAGCCACAACCTAGACCAGAACCTATGGATATAGATAGAAATTTACAGACAAAGCAAATTAATTACATGAACAGACCCAATAATGGAATGCAGGGTAAACGACTACCAACGACTAAAATGACAAGCGGACTAGGAGACAAAAGAGAGAGAAACTTCCACATAAACACCGACCCAGAAGAGAATACAAAAAATTCTGACCAATTAACAGAAACTGACGAGACAGCATTCGTTGAATATTATGCTGAATGTTCAGATTTCAAACAAGAAACAGGAGAAACGAATACACTGGCCTTCATTTTTAAGAGTAGGAACCTCTTCATTACCCCTCAGCTCCTAAAACTGCAGCACATAACTCTAACCGCGGTAAAGTCACCTCAGCTGACGGCGCAACTCTTGACTTTGAGCACAGCAAACGGACGGATACTTGATTATTTTTGTATGTGGCTCGCACATACACTGCTGCTCCATATGCTCGTTCTGAAGCATCGACAAATGTGTGCAATTCTTGTGTGACGGGCACCTGTCCTTCGAAGATGTGTCTTGGAATTTGCATGTTGTTTAGCGCTTGTAAGTCAGCTCGGTAATTTTTCCAATCCACCTGAAGGTGCTGAGGAATCTCGTCCCAGCCCATCTTTAATTCCCACAGTATCTGCATAAACATCTTTGCCTTGACCACCACGGGAGCAAATAATCCTAGTGGATCGAATATTTGCGATGATTCCGAACTGACCACTCGTTTGGTGATGGTTGATGCTTCGCTTTTTTGAGATCGTCCACATAAGTGATCCTTTTGTGGCATCCAAAGCAAACCCAAAGTCTTAACACTGTATTGTTGGAGTGTTTCGTCTAACTTGACGTTAGAGACGATATCCTCTTTAGGAATTTGGCTTAATGCCTCTGAGTTATTGGAACACCATTTTCGGAGCTTGAATCCGGAAGGCAGCAGTATTTTGTTTAATTCTTGTTGAGTTTGTACGGCTGGGATACTGTCTGCTCCTGTGAGACAGTTATCCACGTAAAAGTCATGTTTTAGTACTGATGATCCAAGCGGTAGATGATTCTTGGCCTTCTCGGACAGATAATCCAAGTATTTAGTAGCCAAGAATGGCGCTGATGTTGTACCATATGTGACCGTTTTAAGTCTATAAAACTTTAGATCGTCTGATGGTTTCTTACGTCATACGATTAATTGATGGAACTGGTTGTCTGGGTGCATCCACACCTGCCGATACATTTTTTCTATGTCTGCAGTAAACACATATCTGTGAGTGCGGAATCGTAGTAAAATTGCAAACAATTCGCTCTGCACAGTGGGTCCAGCGTTCAATATATCATTCAATGATTTACTGCTTGTCGTTTTACAGGATGCATACCCGCAGTTTTGTGGTTCTGCTTTCGGGTTTCAATACACAGTGATGCGGAATGAAGTTGTGATCTGAGGGTACGTGTGTGGATGGTACCAGCTTCATGTGTCCAAGACGTTCATATTCCTTCATGAAGTCTACATATCCTTTCCAGACTTCTGGTGGCGTTCGTCGCTCTAATGCCAAAAATCTGTTGGTTGCTGTTTTCTGAGATGCCCCCAGGGCTGAAGTTCCTTCAGAAAATGGAAGTTTCACAATGAATTTTCCATCTATTGCAACCTGTAGATTCGCTACGAAATGAGATTCGCAATGAGCTTCTATTGGAGATCGAGCCTTTTCTTTGGTGTCTAGGTTTTCTAGTGTCCAAAATCGCTCTAGTAGCGTATCCACATTCTTTTCTGTGGTTGCCGCTGCACAAAATGCCGCTGAGTCGTGCTCAGGAGGAATTTTTCCGGCCACAATCCATCCAAGCTTTGTATTTTGAAGAATTGGGCCTTCTGGCTTCATCAGCATCTGATTTGGTAGAAGCAAAGAAAAATTGACATGCTTATTGGCGCAGAGCATTATGCGCCAATAAGCATGTCAATTTTTGGCGCAGAGCATTATGCGCCAATAAGCATGTCAATTTTTCCTGGTTTGTCAAAGTTTGGATCAGCCAGAGTGACGTTGTTTGGGAATAGTAATTGTGAGGCAATTAATTCATGAGCTGGTTGATCAGCTATGATATGCGGCAGCACAAAGGCTTCTACTTGTTGAGCAAAATCATTATGCATCGACTTCATGAGAACGTTTGCTCTAGCTCGACTGGTTTTTGGGTTGCCTCCAATGCCCTCGATGCGCAATGATGCACCGTGGAGCTTTAATGAAAGCTTGGAGGCCATTCGCTCAGAGATCAGATTAATTTGTGATCCTGAGTCTAGCAAGGCTCGAAATGTGGCCATCTGACTATTGCTTGCTTTGACCAATACCTTGACTGTGGCCAGCAGATTGTAACTTACAGAAGGTGATTTTGGCTCTGTTGCCGTACCTGACGTGGCCTCTAGGTGCAGCAATGTGTGGTGTTTTTTGTCACATTTAAAACACGTACGGCCTCGGCAATCTTTCGCCTTGTGGTCACTGCTGAAACAGTTAACACACAATTTTTGTTTTTGAACCATCGCATTTGTATAGCCAATGAGTCCGTTTGCAGAAAGGATAATTTGGTTGCCTTCCAGCGCTGGCAGAAGTGCATGATGTGCTCTTCTGCTCCTTTCTCAGTTGTTGACTGCGTTTTCCTGTTCTCAGCACTCGGCTTCGCTGGTCCAGGAAGCTTAGCATTGTATCGAGACCTTGGAGTTCTCGTGATCCGTCTAACGATTGTTCGTAGAGGGCTCGATTTGCAAGATCCAGTTTTTGCTTGATGATGGCAATTATGATTGTATCCCAGCTGGATATATCAATGCCTAGTCCCTTTAATGATGCTAGAGACTCGATTGTTGTGATATACCACTCTTTTAATGACTTTGGATCGTCACTGTTTGTATGATGCTGCAGGAGACGATTGAGAATCGTATCTGCTACATGGCGGGGACTGTTGTACGCGTCAACCAATATTTCCCATGCGCTCATGTAATTTTCTTTTTTAAGATCAATATGCCTTATTAATCTTTCTGCCTCTCCAGTTACGGTGGTTTTGAGGTACCACATCTTCCTGACTGTCGACATGTTGGTATCGTGAACCATGCATTTGAACAAGTCGAAGAGCTGAGTCCATTTGAGTAGATCCCCATCGAAGTTTGGGATGCTGACTCTGGGCAAATGTACATCTTCATTGTTTAATGCACTTCTTTGCGCCCCCAAGACTCTTTGAACTTCTCCTTCTAGTCGGAGGAACGACTGCATGTCGTTTCCTTTTTTGACTGGGTCTTCGTATTCTTCGTGAACAGCGAAGTGGACATTCTGATATTGGGACCATAATGAGGTTATCGAATCCCTTGTTATGGCCCTTCCGGTTTCGGAAAATTCATTCAGGGCACGTTTGATTGATTCAGCAATCGCCCTTTGTCGCCGACAAGCTAATATGAGCTTGCTTGCAGGTTGCGTAAAGCTTGCAACGTCTGCATTTTTCAAAGCATTGATCGAGGTTGCATTTCCGGGGGCATTGCTCGAGGTTTGAGCCATTGCATCGGTTATTATCGTTCTATATTTGTCGTATGACTCACGACAAATATCGTATGAGTCTACATAGAACTTTAAATATTCTGCGGTTCTATATTCCGCTGGAATATTTTTGTCATTATCCGCAAATCGATTCCATGCTTCATCGATTGCAGCCAACTTTGATTTATAATACGTTGGATTTCGCTTTCTTTCCGCAGAGTCTTTTTTAAAATTGCGGATCAGCTTCGATATTTCTTAACTGACTTCTTCCTGCAAGTCTAACGCCTCTGTGACTGCTTGCTCCTCCTTTTTAGACATATTGAAAATTGTTTTTGTTCCTGACCGTTGGGAGTGTTTTATTTGCTTTGACAGCTGGATACGCTCCTATTCGGTCGAAGGAAAACAACAAATGTTCAATAGACTTGGGGGACTTTTAGAATTTTGAGTTTCTAAAAAAGGATTTTAGTCAAAGTTGTCAGAAAATCCCAAGAGTTACGGATTTTTCCTTTGTTGATAAAAATGTCGGAAAATACCAAGAGTTACGGATTTTTCCTTTTTTTGTTAAATGTCGGGGTCACCAAATGTTGGATTGAGGCTTAGATGCCTGGCAAATAGTGCATGAACTATTGCCTACAGTTGTCGCAACTAGAACTTGGAACTAGTTGGACGGTTTGAAGTGTGTTTGGGTGTGGTTGATTGGTTTGATTGATTGGTTGTATGAGGTTAGTTTGGGCATGAAGACACGGCGATGGTGTCTGGCGCATGTGGTGCATGAATAAAAGCTCTGTTGTGAGGTAGAACTCTTAAAGACTTTATTAATAAAAACTTAACAGTATATATAGGTACCAAATGCTTATGGTAACAATTATCGTATAACAAAATAATGTGGGTTACTGTGAATGTGGGTTACCGTGTATGTGGGTTATTGTCAGATATATGACCTGACACTTATTGCTCTATTTTGCTTTCCTCATGTCCGCCAGCTATGCATATTCGCTTGACCTGGTAATTGATACTTAATTAACGACAAATGCATGTGGCTGCGACTGAAGAATTATTATGTCGAATTCTAAATGATATTGCTTATGAATAATGCTGCCGTGACTGAACACAAATTAATTAAAACAAAACGAAATCAAAAATCTACCAAGAACCATCAACCAAACACACATAAATAAAACATTATTACTTTAAGACTACGCATTTAACACACAAATCTACACATTTTTAAGCAAGACAAATTTGTTGCGCTTTTGTGATGTTACTCGGCGAATTTCATCATTTATTTGATGAGCTGCGATAAGATGATAAACAATTTGTGGAGTATACCACAGTGAAAATGAGCACAATTGATTACACTCTGTTAAAAATGTAACCGCTAATTATTACAAATTGGACAAATTTTAATAAAACCCCAATAATACCTGCAGAAAGGTTAATTGTAACGTTAAGGTAGAAAATTATTCAATTTTTTTCTTTTTTCATTATTTTAAATTATTCTTAGAACAAAAAAGAAGAACAAAGCAAAATAGCAAGCGATTCGTCTTCAAAAACAGTACTTCTCCTTTTGAAGCAGATGGCTTGCGTTTCGTCTTTATATTCATCTTCGTCTCTGCGCAAACTATGTTTACGGGCGAGCGAATTCATATGATTTGTTCTGCACTGTCTTTCGTCTTTAGCTTCGTCTTCATTTTTATCTTCGTCTCAGCGCGGACTAGAAACAAAATAGTAGGCAACGCAGATTCTGTTTTAGAATTATAGAACACCCCACTTAACTGGACAGCAATTTCCAAGTGTCTAATAGCCCTCTACGCTGATAAACGAGACGTATAGAATATCAGATGACTTCATTCATGACAGGGTAATCAAACCACTGTAGATTTCTACCAATAGATCTATATCCACTTGTCCCTTATCCTAAATAAAATTTCATGCATGGAAATGGGCAGGGAATCAATTGATCTTAACGGCGACCTACCCAGATTGTTAGGTACAAAAGAGCCAGCAAATCTTCCATCTGCACTCCAATTATGCGAAAGATTAGAAAATCAGATATTCAGAACAAACTAGGCAAACAATAGTCAAAATAATTCAAGGAAATTTGACGGACCTACCAGAGGCCCGGCCTTACCAAAAAATTCGTATAACAACATTTTAACACAGCTTGACAAGCATTTATTCCACAATTGGCTCACAAACTTCAAATACGACGCTCTATTTTTCAAAACAGCAGACAGAACCAACAATATGCTGGCTACGCAGCGGGTTAATCAGCTACAAAGCCACAACCTAGACCAGAACCTATGGATATAGATAGAAATTTACAGACAAAGCAAATTAATTACATGAACAGACCCAATAATGGAATGCAGGGTAAACGACTACCAACGACTAAAATGACAAGCGGACTAGGAGACAAAAGAGAGAGAAACTTCCACCTAAACACCGACCCAGAAGAGAATACAAAAAATTCTGACCAATTAACAGAAACTGACGAGACAGCATTCGTTGAATATTATGCAAGAAACAAGAAACAGGAGAAACGAATACACTTTTTTTTTTTTTTTTTTTTTTTTTTTGGTCGTTTATTTGGTTGTATGCAAGTTTGCTGCTAAACTTATTTGGCTACATATCTATTATTATTTAAAAATTTTATGTATCGAATATGTATCAATGTTAATTAAAAATTAGTTTAAACGCCGGGTTGGCAGCTCCCGGATTATGACCCTCTTCAGGCGTCTCCTGGTCCTAGTCCAGCTCATCCTCCTGGCCGGCGGGTTTGGGTGACTCCAAAGTCTGGTTCTGTGTCTGGCAGCTAAGGTGTTCACGGCGTCTCCGATTGCAGGGACTTGCAATTCCCTGCGTATGTCGGCATTTCTTATGTACCACTCCGCTCCAGTGATACGTCTGAGAAATTTCGCCTGGAACGCTTGAATTTGATTCAAATGCGTCCTGGCCGCACTGCCGTATATTGCCATTCCATATTGCCAAATCGGTGCTAGCAGGGACTGGTAAAGGCGAGTCTTGCACCTAATACTCAGCTTCGACTTCGGGCAAGTTAGCCAGCTTAGACGCCTGGCAGTGTTTTCCAACTTGGCCCTTGTCTTTTTGATGTGCGACGCGAACGTCAGCCTCTTGTCCAGGACCAGTCCCAGGTATGTGTGCTCCTCGCGTTGCGGCAACAGCTGACCATGAAGAAAGACCCCTGGACAGTGTCTCTTCTCAAGGCGAATGTGACCACCGCACACTTGTCTGTGTTGATGGCCACATTCCATCTACAGGCCCAGTTCTCAAACCTCTTCAGGAATATCTGAAGTTTGTCCGTGGCACTGTAGACGCAGCTGGAGCTTGCAAGGATTGCAGTGTCGTCTGCATATGTCGCTACACACACGCTTCTTGAGCTCAGATGAAGTGGGGCATCGTGCGCAAACAAGTTATATAGTGTAGGGCCCAGTACACTACCTTGTGGAACTCCGGCAGCTATCCTCCTGGTAGTTGAGGCTACTCCATCCTGCACCACTTGGAAGGTTCGATCGCTGAGGTAGCTTCTGACTAACTCGAACAGTTGAGGAGGCAGCAGTTCCTTGACCTTTGATAGGAGCCCTTGGTGCCAGACCCTATCAAAGGCCTGCTGGATGTACAGGAAGGCA